>SRQH01000247.1:0-36663 GCA_018360345.1 Claviceps sp. LM84 group G4 | reverse complement strand
TTAGGTAAGTACCTATTGAGTCATAACCTTGTGGGGGTCATAGCTTGTGGGCCGCCCAAAAAGCTTGTCAACGTCCTTACTCAAAAGGGGGGTCACGCGCGAAGGTACCTACCTCCTAATGTATGAGGTAGGTACCTATGTACATCTAATGGTCCATGGCCCATGGGTGCGATTTCCCGAGAACAGGGCCCTTTTTCGAACACGGGAATACTTCACTTTTGTGGGGGAACCCTCCTAGGAGATAGGTACTTCTTGACGAAAAAACGGGCTAGGTCGTCAATTGCGCTTTGGCATTTGCGTTCAAATCATACCGAATTATCAATCCACGCCTTGTAACTCATGGCCCATGGGACTCAGTATCATGAGGTATGTAGTCCAAATAGATACTAAATTCAGCCTCCAATGATTATCCGACCAATCGTCGGTAGACGTGAACATATTAAATGACAAAAATTGGTGAAAGCTGGATAATCTGGATTGTTCGCGCCTACATCTCCGTTCTAGAGTTGAGGCTATGTACATACATACTCGAAAGTCGCACCCGCTAGATGTAGTGGGTGTCCTTGTTAGGTTTCATTCACGAGTCAATAAATATGTCCTGGGGCCCCGGGTTCTAAGGGCACGGTACGGTCCGAGTTGACCTGGGGTAAGGGGGACAAAGCAACAGAAACGAGTCCGAAACCCTAGCTCGTCTTATCGAAACAGGACTTACAAGTCATCTTTCAGCAAGAGATACAATACGAGTCGTCTTGGAGCAAGAAACACGACTCATTCGAAGCACAAATTACAAGGTATTGCGAAACAAGAAATATAAATACGGGCAAAGTTCACGGTGTTCACCTGGCTGAGTGAGGCTGGTCAGAGGTCTTGCTGGTGAGGCCACGCAAAACAAAATTTCACCTCATTGCAAATTGCTATCCCCCTTTCCTTCCAAAGACTCATATAATAAAGGAATCCCATCATGTTGCTCCATCGATACCTCGCCCTCCTCTTTGCTTCCACGATACCATCATCCGCTCTCAGTCTCCCCGCCAAGGCCTCCGCCTTCAACTACAAACGCCCCAACGTCACGATCGTTACTAGCGTTAGGTCCAACCATACGACCACCAGTTGTAACAGCAACACAACAAGCACACCGATTCCCATTGATCCGTCGTACCTCATGCAGCACACCGCCGACCAAGTCATCAAGCATCTCAACCTAAGCATCAAAGCCGAAGGCGGCTACTTCCGCCAAACATTCGAAGACCCAGACAAGGTGCCCGGGTCAAATCGCTCCCTTAGCACCTCCATGTACTACCTCATTAGAGGCGTAGAGGGCCCCTCGAAATGGCACCGAGTGGATGTCACAGAGGTATGGCACTACTATGCGGGCGCGCCGCTGATTTTGCATCAGGTGCAGAGGTTTGAGAATGGGTCAACACATTCAACGTTGACCGATCTCGGGCCGCGTATGTTTCAGGAGAAGTTCCCGCAGGTGCCGCAGGTTGTTATTCCAAAGGGAGTTTGGCAGAGGGCGATATCGTTTGGGAATTGGACGTTGGTGGGGACCACGGGTGAGCACCTGCTGTCGCAAGCGTAAATTTTTCTTTCATTCTTCTTCTTGTCTTTCTTTCTGTCTTTTTGTTATATTTGGGTCTCAGGAGTCAGCGTCTTTTGAAGGAAGAGGAATTATGGCTGACGTGTCATCGTTTCTCGCTAGTCTCGCCGGGCTTCACACAAGAGGTGTTTAAGTTGGCAAAGAAAGGTTGCGACCCCATCTTAGAGAATTGCTAATGATGGTTCAACTTCAAGAGCACTCTAGAGGCGTAGTCCTGGACTCCTGGTGCGCCTTGTCGAGTTGGCTCGTTGAATTGAAGTTGGGAATAGTCGCGAGTACAGAAATTCAACAAGTGCGGACTGCGCGAGGAGCGTCTATCTTTGAGTCGTTCTGCGTCGAGATTTGCGTTCATGTTGTCTTGCATTTCGTCTGCTTCTTTTTCTGTGCAATATCGCTGCGAATAGAACTTCCGTCGCCTCATCCAATTGCTGGCATGTGTCCATTTACTGTTTATTTCCATTGTCCATTACTTCGCATTGTGATGAAACATCCAAGTATGGCTTTGGGGACCGGAGACCTGCCCAACCAACTGCAATTCATCGTGCTCTCCGATCGGGTCTACGCTCGACTTCTTGTGCCACCATCTATTTTCTCTCTCCTGCGGAGCTACATTCCCAGATGGACCGGTGCTGTTGTCGGATTCACTCTGAATCAAGAATCTCCCGCCAAGCGGTTGTTGAATCATGTCGATGAGGCGGTTCAGTATGACGAATTCAATCTTGAGCTTCATGCCATAGACACAAGGCTTAAAGGCGCCTTGTAAGTGGAATAGATCGGCGCATTGAATACCGAGGAGCGCAATGTCGAGTGCAATTATGAGGGTATTGGCGTAAATAAGCTGCCATAAAACTGATTTCTGGTCTGCTGATTGCGACCGACGCTCGCTTGGCGCAGAAAATATCGAGTCTCGCAATGGAGACCTTCCGCGCAGGTACTTGCGGGTCTGGAAGATGTAGAGGATGCTGAGGCTTGTCTCCTGGACAAAGTAGACGACGAGCTGGATCCGATCCCAGATGAGATTGAAAGATACGAGTTTCGGGTTGATGTCGGTCGATTGCTATCAAGGGCGCCGACCATTAGTGTTCCATTCTTCTCCTTATACATACGATTACTCGTACGTGTATGTATAGAGATGAAATTATGCCTGCAGGACGCAAAAGAAGGAGGATGGGTCACTTACAGCCAGTGTCCCAATCACCATGGTGGGAATGGAAAACACAATCGAGTTGAATATCAAGACATACTTGATGGCGCCCAAAACCGATTCCATGCGCATCAGCAGATGCAGTCGCGAGTAGAGAACCCAACTTTGGGGAATGACCATCATCAACCACGTCAGATAGATCATGACAATAGACGGCACCGCATCGTTCCATACTCCAAAGTCCGCCAGAATGATAAAGAGAGGCTGCAACATAACACCCCACGACGAAAGAGCACAGGACCAAAAGTACAACCCACGCCGTCGCTTAAAGAGAAGGAACAACGATATATTGATCTCTACGCCAATGTACCATGATATGCCCGTGAATGCGGCAATCATCATGGACAAGGGCAAGTCGTTGGTGATGTCGTTCATGGCGTCAATCCGCACCTCGCGAGGGAGACAAGTGAAACAAGGAACGGCAGTTTGATGAGAGATGAAGCGAAACCCAACATCACAAAATCCATAAGTAAAAGCGCAGGCAAAGCGATTTCTTATTGCTGATATTGATCGTTGCTCTCCATGTGAGCTCAGAGCACGTCTCACAGCTGCCCTCAACCCGCCACACCCAAATAGGTCACCGTTGACCGAAGGCACGACATTCTGTGCGACGATTGGCGGCCTAGACGCGTCAACCAAACACCCCCAAACTGGTGGCTTCTTCGCCGTCTTGTGGTGACGGTCCGACGCAAAGGGGGCTGGAGAGCAGGCGCAATTCTCGCCCAGAGCGTTTGACGGCGAAAAGGATGGCCGACTTGTGGACGTGGTGTCAGCTGCTGGAACGTATGGGAGAGTCGCGATGACACGTCGGGCCAGCAGAGGCTCCGTAGGTGTGGTGGTCATGATCGACGACTGCATGCAGAAGGTGGCATTTGCCCGTTATCCAGCTTTCGGTGATTCGCGATCCGAGTCTTTTCCAGACGCAGGACTGGAGAGGCCATCTTTTCGGACAACAGGACTCGGGACTCGGGAGGCCATCTGGTGGGCTTCGTCAGACGAATCACCGTACCATTCAACAAGACTGTTTTTGGTCGAGTGACTTTTCTCTCGGGTTGTCCATGGCGCGACTGGCCACAGTGTGACTGGCTCGTGTATGACGCTCCTAGGCTCTCCAAACTCTCTGGCTGTAGGATCAAAATGCCTCGTCACTTTTCCGTCAACAACGGGACGGATGTAACTACAACACCTGGCCCCCCAGAGAACTCGGTGATGCAGTTGGTTCGCCCAATGCTGCCAAGTTGTTACCAGGATCCAGCTGTCATTACATACTACAGAGTACATACTCCGTGCTTGGCTCTAGGTACCCTAATACATACCGGTAATTACTAATTTGCCTCGAGTCCCAATTGCCACTGACAATGGCAGGGGTGTTCAATTGTTGCCAGTTGGATGTGGCTCGTGCCTGCCTTGGATTTGACAAAACAACTCATGTAGAACTCGACTTGTCTTTCGGTATTTCTCATCCGTCGTCCACCCATCTTCTTCATGCTCGTTCCCTAGTTCAATCCCATCGGAGATTCCTCACACCAGCACAGCACCGTTGCATAATCAGACACCCGCCATGGAGACAACACGCTCAGCCAAGGATATCATCAATGCTCTCAACCTCAAACCTCACCCCGAAAAAGGCTTCTTTGCCGAGACGTTCCGCGATCCCAAAGCTTCCGGGGGTCGCGCCCCAAGCACGTACATCTACTATCTTCTTGAGGGCGAAGCAGGCCTGTCGCATTGGCATCGTGTGCTAGACGCCGTCGAAGTCTGGCACTACTATTGCGGCGCGCCTCTCCGGCTCTCACTCTCCTGGGACGATGGCAAACCTACGCGTGACGTAGTTCTCGGCCCCGACGTCTGCGGCGGCCAGAAACCACAGGTGATTGTGGAGCGGGGAGAATGGCAGCACGCACAGTCGTTGGGCGACTGGACGCTCGTCGGCTGCTCTGTCGCGCCTGGCTTTGATTTCAACAAATTTGAGATGGCGGAGGCGGGATGGGAGCCGAGACAGGCTGGGGACCAAAAGTAGTGTCCCTCTCTACTCTGTACAAGCGCTGGAGTCTGGAGAAAGCCCCGCGTGGCACAAGGGGGGCTTGGTTGTATGCATGATTTGGGGCTGACGTGCTTTCGCTTCCGCGGGGAAAGGTGTGGGCGGGGCGTTGGGGGCAGACAAGTGCAAGGCGGCATGGCACTTGATGATCTCCTCTGTGGTCTTTCTTTGTTGCCTTTGTTGCCCCTATAACGTGGGGTTTTCGGGACTTCGGTATCAAAGTTGAAGTTACACGCTGTTACTCGAGGGCCGAGATCAGACTTTTACTGGCAAAGTGTTTGGATTACATGTCGCAGATTCGCAGTATGTAGCAGCAAAAAATACAGCTCCTTCACAGTCAAAGTCCAGGGGTTCAAACATCAACTCACTAACCGAGGGCCTGTTGGTCTTGTTGGTCGAGCAACTGCTTGTCGGTGCTTCTTTGTTCTGCCATGCGCAAGCCAAGCGCAACGAGACCTTCCTAGATGTTATATCCGGGTATCAATGTCTCCGGCTCGTATTCAGGTTTCCGAAGTGGCCCTTTTCGGGCCATTTTCTAGCACTCGCAAAATCTCCGATCATGCTAGGCGGGCCGGAGCCACAACCGTTGCATCCCCGAGATTTCGTGCCATGCATATGTACCTATGTACATACGTGCTTACGGAGTAAATACATAGTCGAGGCTATGTTCAACAGTGGAGGATCATGGGATATGCCGTCTTGCGCTGATTCTAGAACGAAATGTGGGTGATTTGACGCTGACCACCAAGTAAGCTGCATAAAACGGCGCAGAGAGCCCGTAGGTCTTGGTTGAAGAATAACGATGCACCGTCGATAATGTCACTGGGCTGACA
Organism: Claviceps sp. LM84 group G4; assembly: GCA_018360345.1. Classification (NCBI taxonomy): domain Eukaryota; kingdom Fungi; phylum Ascomycota; class Sordariomycetes; order Hypocreales; family Clavicipitaceae; genus Claviceps; species Claviceps sp. LM84 group G4. The sequence goes on along the minus strand of SRQH01000247.1, from coordinate 30,985 downwards.
GTGTATTCTTAGCCGTGTAACAATGCAACGCCTTGGGCGAACAGTCGGACTCGAGACATCTGATTCTTCGCGTCTACATCCGAATTGGGAGAACTGCACCGCGATTTCATGGCTTACACGCTGCAAGACATGTTACTGAGAACCGTGCGACGCTGCATCATGTAATACGGCTACTGGGCCAAGCTGTAGGAGTACCACAGAGATGAACCGATTCCAAATATGTAGTACTTGTTTCGTTGCCTTTGGACACGATAGCAACTGGCTTTACGTTGCCGGCATGGCGCTTTTTTCGATGCACCAGGCTTTTATGTGAGATTAGCCCAATCATTGGCTAGGAGGCACCGAAGACATCTGTCTTGTCAATTCTTACGCCAAGGACGCTCCAGCAGACAGACATACGGGAATGATCCATGCCACTGTGAGTAGTCTGTGACAAACCCCGATATCCCATCCCTCTTCTTAGAAGAAACTGTGCCGGGTAGAGACAGCCGCCCGGTCCTCTTCTCCGAGATCAGAACTTCATTTGCTCTCGAACTACAATCCATCTGGGCAGCGTACCTACATAGTTCATCAGATCTGCTGCACAAAAGAGTAGGCGTAGCTTGCTAAACTTTTTCCTGCACACAGAACATGGCGCAGGTACCCTGTCTTCCTTGTCTGAGCATGTGGTATCCTTGTCTATAAACTACATTGGGCTGTGTAATAAGGCGTCGGGAATCGGGGTGGAGGATGTTGTCGTCCAGGCCGCTTGTCGCGTGAGTGTCGCGTGCGGCAAGGATGTCACGACATGTCGAGGTCTACATGAATACGTAGATGTGATTGTGGCTGATGCGGTCACTTGGGTACATACATACTATTTTGGATACCGGTGGGAAATCTGCCGAGACTTGATGCGCAGTGAAAAAGTGCCTGGAAAAGATTCATGCCGGCCATAGTCAATTCGGAAGTGAGGATTTGAGTATCGCCCGAAGAGCACATGCAGCTGTCTGATCTTGCCAACAGCGCACTGTGCAATAGTAGAATTTCCTTTGCACAATTTACGCGCCGGTCACATGACGCTGTTTCAATTTTCGTGACTCGGCAGCTCATTTTTCCGTAGCGCCGGGTCCGTGAGCTTCCTCACGTGATCAGTCCACAAAACCAATTACAAGCCCTAAGCCATCCCGATTCGTTATCAGGCGAATTTTCCGGTGCTCAGTCTCCACACGATAAAAGTACTTTTGCCCGTCAAAGATTTTCGTGCCATCGACATCTCGCCGACTATCACCTCGCGACAACAACAGCGACAAGACGACCTCGCATCGCAAAAATGGCCCCCAAAGCGACAAAAGGTACAGGAAGCAGCAGATTTTGCGAGTCCTCATCTCCAGTATGAAGGGCGTTTGCTGACCATCGTTGTTCGCAGCCGGCTCCAAGAAGGCCCAGGATGCTGCCAAGGCTGTTCTGAAAGGCGTAGGTTTTCTTTGTCTCTGCTGATATGCGGTTCCCCTCCTCCGCAGCAAACCTGTCGTGACTGGTATTAACGTGCCAGGCTACAGTCCCATGCTCGCAAGCATGTCAAGACTCGCACGTCTACGTCTTTCCACCGACCTAAGACCCTGGTCTTGTCCCGATCGCCCAAGTACATGCGCAAGGCCATCGCCCACGAGCCCCGTCTCGATGCTCACCGCGTCGTTGTTCACCCCTTGAACACCGAGAGCGCTATGAAGAAGATGGAGGAGCACAATACCCTCGTCTTCATCGTTGACGTCCGCGCCAACAAGGCCCAGATCAAGACCAGCTTGAAGAAGCTTTACGACATCGACTGCGTCAAGATCAACACCCTGATCCGGTACGACTTAAACTCATGCGATGAACGGTCCAGAGAGACAGCGAGCTAACATTAGCAAACAGCCCCGACGGCAAGAAGAAGGCTTACTGCCGGCTGACTCCCGATGTGGATGCCCTGGACATTGCTGCCAACAAGCTGTCCCTGGTGTAGAGAGGTTTTCTTCGATTTCGACACAGGGCGCTGGAGAGGAGTTTCAAGGCAAAAGTTTTACATTTCCAAAGTAGGATGATACCAATAAACTATCACTTTCCAGCGAAAATACTACTTTGCGTCACCTCCACAGGGGCGTGTTTGATTTGCTCACGACTTGGTATCCTTCGATTCGGCTTCGGTTAGCTGGTCGGCAAACAGCCAAGGCTATGAGAACAGGATCTTACCCATGGCAGTGTATCAGATGTGTGCTCGCATGGAGAGTGGGAATACTGCGGTTAAAAGGCTATGGGGGCTAGGATGTACGGATTCATACTCTGTCCCAATAACATGATGTAATTCGTGTCATTCAAGCCTCGTGCCACTGCATTGATGTATATGCCAGCCCTCTCTGCTTGGTTTCGATCGCAAACTGTCTTTGTACGGCCGCAAGGCTGCATCAATCGCAGGCACGGTTATCTTCCCAGCACCACCTAACTGGATGCAAATCCAGCATCTCCATCTCTAACAGTGGTTGGCCGTCACCGTGCCACTGTTGTCTAATAAGCCCTTGAAGCGCTTTTAATATGCTTCCGTGCTACTGTTTACAAAGCCACTGCCGCGCCTGTAGATGTGTGATAAGCCATATTCGCATGCCTGATGATTCCAGCGAAATAGGGCCAAACATGCTGTAAACATATCCAAAGGAATGTAGACCCTCCACGCCATATGATTGAACCCCATAACATATGCAGGCTTCTTCGAATCACTTGTCGTGTAGGAGAGCACTTATGCTTTTTTTTCTTGCAGATTTTGTATATACCCATACTCTTTGTAATTGCCATTACACAATTCGTACAAGATAACCTAAGGGCGTTGTTACAACTTAAAAGTTTTTAATCGTCAAGCTTATTCCATCTATGTATTTTCTTTGGCAGAGTCCAGGAGAAAGAAGGGCGAATCCCACCCACGTTGCTTCTCACCCACTTAGACCTTCAATCATTCCAAACCTTGATACAAGTTACAACACACATCGCCTCGGCCACAAAGATGACGTCTCACAATTATTACAACTTGCATGTTCTTTGGGCCTAAAGACTTGATGATTACGTGTGTAAATGAGGATGTATGGATCATTTCATTACTATCTGAAAGCAATCAAGTGTTATGCATTAACTCCTACACAAGGCAACTTTTCTCCAGCGTGTCTGTCTGCCCGTTATAGACCTGCGCAGCGACGCCTCCCTCTCCACTTGCTGTTAGAAAGTATAACTCGCGGACTGTTTTTAACTTTTCCGCCTGAAATATTCCTTTTTCGCGTATGCAACATGATCTTCTGTCATGATTCGACAATAATTCTCTTCCCTTCCTCCCGGGTAGGTAGCTCTTGCAGGGCCTCATTATCACCAGCCCCCCCCCCTCGTTTGTCCCTTCATTTGTCCGCGATGAAATCAAGGCACGTTGACGAGGCATGGCTTTCCCGGCGAGATCATCCAGCGAAGTCCCCCTCCCTAAAAAAAAACCAAAACTATAAGACCCCAACTCGTGATCTCAAGTCGACGCCGAGTTGTCTCGCACAAGGAGTCGGGGGATTTCGAGACGGATATGTAAGGCGCAGCAATGGCTGGAGAGGCCCAATGTCCCGAAGCAGTGTTACGGTGTTGCATATAATAATGTAGCTCTTTTGGCCCCCGTGGCCTCTTGGCTCTCTTGGCTGTGTTGGTCGCGCGGATGAGTATTGGTTGCTATGTACTCCGTACAAGATAAGCATACATACCTAGTTTCTGGTGATTACACGCATTGCCTACATATGTACATAATATGATGATGATTGATGCTGCAAGTTGAAGCAACGTATCGATCCGTAGATTTGTGATTCCGATCGCTCCGCACATGCATTGATTTGCATGTGCTGTTGTCCCGCACGCAACCCACCACGCTTCAAGATTCAATACAACCTGTGGAGGTTGGAATCGATATGTACCTAGGTAATACAATGAGGCATGTCATCTAGGTACCTGCAGACCGGATCACCAATTCCCACGGAAATATTATTCCCAGAGTCATGTGCATGTACATATTATATGTACCTACATCCCACGTCTAATGCCTAGTCGTACACACAGCCTACAGGCCCATGTCCTCCTGCCTCATCATCATCGTCATTCTATCCCAGATTTCCCAAGCACATATCACAAACAATGCGCCTCCAGCCAACTATGTTTCCTGTACGTTGTATTGTAGGGTTCTACCGTCCACGGTCCCCCTCAGTTCGTTTGGAAAACAAAACACTTCTACCAGAGAGACTAGGGTAGGAAAAGGCAAGAAGATATAAAACAAAAGAAAGAAAGAAAACCATGTTCCATGCCCCCCCCTTCCCCTCTCACCAAACCAGGTTTGTCCTGCCCAGATGAACAAAACATTAAACAGGATAACAAAGAAGCCCGTTACGACTTTTTGCCCGATTTTGAAAGAAAGAAAAAGGAACTTTCTGCCAGAGGTGGTACCCAAGACGCCTACACTCTGAATGGTCAGCAGACAAAGAGGATGAAAGACATTGCCCGTCCTGATCCATGTCTATCAGATCAGTCAGAGGTGGCCCACTGTCCACATGATGCCACATCTCAGTGCAGAAACAGAAAAAGGAGATTCTGAGATATGTATGTAAGGACCGACCTGAAGAAGATCCATGTCCCATCACCGCTCTCAATCCCTTTGACACGCCCTCGAACCAAGGGTCCAGCTTGAGCTAGAACCACGTGTGTATCACCCCCCGTCTGTAGCACAAGTATCGAATCCAAGTCCACAGAACAGGTCCAACCCGCCAATACTCCCCCTTTTCTAGAAAAGCGCAACCAAACGCGTGAAAAATATGTTCCTCAACCAACCAAACTCCGATAATCATGCTCATAGATGGGTCATTATGCGGATAAAAGACAAAGAAAAGGCAGATCCGAGATCTTGTACAAAGGGAATAAAAAAAAAAAATTGCGGTCCAGATAACCCCCCGGCCTTTTGCTTTAATGCGTCCGTCTTGATGCTTCTTTATACTTTTTCTGTTCTTCTCTTCTGTATCCTCTATTTTCGGGGGGAGGGGGGGGGGGGGGGTTATTTGTGTCCACGGCCATGGCAAGTGTTGACCATGGCTAATGAGGCACGACTGTCGTGCTTGTTTCAATCCACGTATTGCGGGTACCGAAGATTCTGCTGCTCTAGTCGTTTCCGCTCCAGGCGTAATTTGGCCGCCTCGGTGCCGTCATCTGGCTGGACTGCTTCCTTGAACCATGGATGGTTTAGGGCTTGCTTTGCAGTGATGCGTTGCGCGGGATCGTAGACGAAGATTCTTTGAAGCAAGTCGAGGAAATTCTTGAAAAATGGGGTACTCGAAGGGATTATTTCCTATAACAAAAAGTCAGAATCGAAGCGGTCATTGCAAGTCAACAGCATTGGTTGACAGAGACGAAGAACTTAGGAAGAGCCATACACTGAGATGCTTCATGGCTTTGACAAATCGTCTAGACCCTCGCGTTGTTTCAGGGGTGGGATAGTCGAGTCGTAGCCGCTTGAAGTACCTGGAAAGGGGTTAGAGAACGATGTAATAAGAAAACCAAGTGGACGACCCGTCCAGACAACGATGGCTGTTATGAAAGTAAACATCATCAAGATGAGGAGAGGGGGCATACTTTGATGCTGGATTCCCTCCATTTCTGGTGGACTTGTTCACTGCTTGCACAAGATGGCTGTCCATCCTCGAGCCAACCACTGCCTCCATCATAGCCAGATGTTCCAGGTTATCGTGCGTCTGGAACAAGGCATCTCCAGTGAAAAACTCAACCAGAATGCAACCAATGCTCCAGATATCACAGGGGTACGACCACCCTAGCCCCATAATGATCTCTGGTGCCCGGTAGTGTCGAGTTGAAACAACAGACGAGTGATACTCGTCTTGAAAGGTGGCCGATCCAAAGTCAATCAGCCGGATTTCTGTATTGAGCAAGACTCGTCGTTGAGATGCCTGTCTGTTGATGGAGGTAGAAGAGGATGGTATTTTGCGGTTATAAGTAAAGGTCTGGTATGCATCCTCTGCCAGAAGAATATTCTCAGGCTTTAGGTCTGTGTGGATTAAGTTGAGATCATGCAGGACTACATCACAAAAATCATTAGTTGGAATGCCACCCACGCACACAATAAGGCGGTCGGCGTGTGATGCCATTCCGGTACTCACAGGCTACGCTCGTAAACAACTGTCGGGCGAAATTTTGAATGTGGCTATTAGGAAACGGGACGAAGCCGTTGCCCTTGAGAAAATCAAAGACGCTTTGGCCCAAAAGATCCATGACGATGCAGATGTGGCCGCGGTAGTCGAAGCAATCTCTCAGATGGATGCACCTGTTTCTGTTGTCGTGGTCGTTGGCCTTTAAGGTGGCTAGTACGCGTAGTTCGATTCTCGACGCATCGCGGTACTTTTGCACGGACCGAATAATTTTGACGGCAACAGCCTCGTTTCGTTTCCGGTCTCGGGCTTGTACCACTTTGCCGAATGTACCTTGGCCGAGAAGGCCATTGATCTTGTCTGGGAGGAATTAATATACAAGACTTCTGAGGAGAAAGGCTAGAAAAAACGGGTTGAGATGGTGGTGGTGGTGGTGGTGGTGGGGTCACGGGCTTGTCGAACGTACATTTGTCTGTCAACTCCGCATCAGGAACCACAATGTAATGTCCATCATCGTCATCAACCTTGGAGTGTTTTGAAAACTGCTGCTAGGTCCAGGCAAATCAGTTCCATGCTCAATTCGATGAAGAATCTGACGTGATAACTTACGTCATGTACGACTCGGACATGAACATCAGACACCTTTTTCAGTGGCAATGGAGGTGGCTGGTATGTGGGAAGTTGACCAGACAAGCCTTCAATATCGCGGCGTTTGGCATCATTGGCAGTCTGCTGGCGAGTGGTCCGCTTGCGCTTGAGAGGGGCGGCGACCTCCTCATGTTGACTATTAGACGATAGCGACGTCGGGGCCGTAGTGTTGTGGACAGAATTCGATTTCATGCCCTCACTCGACAGAGTCGATCCATTGGATGTTGAAGTCGTTTTCTGCGTCGTTTTCTGCAAGGGCGTCATGGTATGAGAGCTCACATACTGTACGTGATAGCCGGGAGCAGCCGCGCCATCATCTCGCCGTCTTCGCTTCGCAGGTTGTGGGCGACCAGGCTTGGTAGCACTGGCTGCAGTGGCCGCGGCCGTCGTCGAGAGGTAGCCATTCGTGCTCGTGGCAGTCATCTTACGTCCGGTATTGGCTTCCGGCTCGGGGGTGTCGTCAATGACGATAATTTCGCTGGGCAGACCATTTCGATAAAACGAATTCCAATCGGGTTCGCGAGAACGGCGGCGTTTCCTCGAGGGAGGATCATCGGCGGCAGACCCGGCACCGGCAGCCATTGTAGTGGTCGTGGCCATTGCCGTGGCACTGGCCATAGTATTGGAGTCGTGAGGATCGATGCGATCTCGTGGCGTGGTTGGCGTGCGAGGCTCGACGTGGCTGTGATGCTGATGATGGCCGGCGGCGGGGGGAGGAGGCACGGGTGGTGATTGCAGACGATGGGTCCGAGCGATGGCAGCCGTCGAGGAGGAGTGGCCGTCGGCAGTATGGCTCGCAGGCTCAGAATAAGGAAGAAGACGAGACGCCGTGCTCGACGAGGGCGTTGAAGCCGTCACCACAGAGGAGCTGGGTTGCAAAACAGAGTGAGAGGCAGTCGAGCGGCGATTCGGCACTGTGGACACCGACGATGGATGGAGGACACCAGAGTGGTGCGGGTGATGCGGCTGGACGAAGTGGGAGTGGTGAGCGTGGGTAGCGCGCCCGTGAGCGTGGTGGTGAGCGTGATGATGATAGTGAGGGAGCGTAGCCACGGCTGTCGTAGGCGTCGACATGGCGCCTAGGTGCGTTCCCCAGCAATCGGGAGTCGGGACACAGCGCCTGGGAGAACCGTTCTTGAGGAGTCGAGCGAGCGCGTGCTTATGTGCGTGAGGATCGTAGCTGGCGGGCAGCGGCCGATGTGGATGAATGCAGTCGTCGATGGGGAAGAGAAGAAGAAGAGAAAAGGACGTGAGAAGAGTAGACGAGCACGCCGGGGAGATGAGTCGTTGACGCCTAGGAGAGACGAGGCAGACAAAGTTGACGCGTGATGGGCAGATGGGGGGCATGCATAGGGGATGATAGGGCACAGGAGACAGTCTACAGCGGTGCGGTGTGCGCGTGCAGTTGATGCAGCTGCCCACAGTGCAGCCGCTGCAGGGCACCTGCACGCTGTACATATGTATGTAGATTGTAGGTACTCAATGTACATATATGCGTACAGTGCACTGTAGCGGTCCACTCCAGGAGGCTGTGGGCTACCTGTACCAGGTGAGGTACCTAAGGTACATACATGTACATACTATGTACCTAGGTACCTATGCATGTAGCCCAACGGACTATGGGCCTGTAGACTGTCGGCACGTGGGGCTCAGCCCGCTCCAATCAAAGGAAAGGGGCTACCCGACTGCCGCCGTCTTCCAACTTCCAAGTTCCAGCCATCACTCCGTACTTCGTACAAGGAGCACATCATTTCCTACAATCAATCATCCACTGCGCAGCTCAATGCGACTTGCATCAGCATCATTGATGGGCTAATTCCTGAACTTTCACTTCGGAGCCGTGTCTTTTGCCAATGCTACTGCCCTGCTCTGCCCTGCCCTGCTGCTCTGTGCACCGTCCGCTTTGCTTCGGCGCCTGGCAGAATTGCTTGTGCGTCATGCGACGGCTTTAACTTGCGCCTATGCACGCAGCACGAGCTTATGTACAGGTAGGTAGTTGCAGAGCGCATACGGCGTAGGTATGTACATATGTTTGACTCTTGAGCAGAAAGCATAACGAAAATCTGTCCAGCCCCTCGGTGTTGTGTCGAAAAACAGACCCCTTTTGAGCCCCCTTCTTCCTCTCCTTCCAGCAGTGTCTAATATGTTCTTTTCACCCCTCCTCAGATTCTTTTACGTACGGAGTACAGAGCGGACGAGGCAGATGGCTTGTTTTGGTGGAACCAAGCCCCTCGTGGCGTCTTTGGTCGTTCCGTACGGGATTGTCAATGACGACCAGACAACCAACAAAGACAGCTTCTATATCTGTATCTACCTCCCTATCGTACGCAATCTGTCATCTTCTGTCCAGCGGCTCGGCAGTCGGTCCGCGTTTCGGCAGCGACCGCTCCGGCCAGGCACGTGACGCTCGTGCTAGTGCATGACGTTGATGCTGTCACCGCGGGCAACCGAGCCCTGTAGTACATAGTCTGTGCATATTGTTTGCAACGCCAATGTGGTGAGAAGGAGCGCCAAGGTATCTCGGTTCAAAAACATACCAATATGACGCTCAGAGTCGAACAACGACCAAGGCGTATCATGGGCACAACGGAGGTGGACCACGAGCCGGCGTCTGCAGACTGTGAGTGACATTCGTGCCGACTCTTGTTTCATCTCATGCTAAATAATGCAAAATCAATCATCAATCATCAACATCACTCATCCGGCACGACAGGCTCTCTTAATCACTTATCCCCTGGCTCTCTGACAGCGCAAAGCCGGCGGAACATTCCCATCCCCCTGCAACGTCGCATTCAAAGGAAACGGATCAAGTGTTTGTCTCTCCCTCGTCATCTCCACTAAGCGATTCAAAATGCGAAACTCAATCTTCAACTTCACCCCGTACACAAACGCCTTGTAGGCCGTCTGAACGTCGTACATATCCATGTACTCCAGACACAGAATCGGCACGTCGAGAAGAACCACAAACACATTCACCAGCATCAGATGACGACGCATCCGCAGCACCGCATCCCCACGCAACGTGTCGCGGGAGTCAAACAACGAAAAGCACGACTTGATGTACAGGGCCGAGAGGAGGAGATCCTGTAAAAAGAACAGCGTAACTTGGATCTTTTCAAAGATAATGTAAGGAAGGACCCAGGGGTTAACGGCAGAGCTGCTGCTATTGGCGCCGTACATGAGCACGATGGTGGGCAAATGCAGCAGAAAGACATTGGACACGATGATGCCCAGCAACACACGCAGCCATGTGTCATTCCAAAAGACGAGGTGCAGACGCGAATAGAGAACGAGAGCTTGGCCCGTGATCATGGGAACCCATCCCACGGCAACGAGCGTCATGTACAGCCCGTAGTGATCTGATTCCACCACGTTTTTGAGAACGAAGCCGAGAGAGTGTGGTATGATGCCGTTGGTGGCGGCGAGGAAACTCCAAAAGTAGAGGCCCTTGAAGCGTCGAAATGTGGAAAACACGATGACGTTGAGCTCTAAGGCGTTGAAGAGCGCTAGGGCTACAAACGCGACGATGACGAGGGTTTCGCTATGTTCGCTGATATCTGTGACGGCTGTGCCGGGGTTGCCTGCGTAACCCATGGCGGAGGATGCGAGGGCATAGTGCACTTGGCGTTGGCTGTCTTGATGGGGGCGTCTTTCGTGGTCTCGACGGAGTGCCTTGTGTGTGACGTAAGGCAGTTGTCGTGCTGCTCGAAGACAAGTGTCGTCGGCTGGGATCGTTATAGGTATCAGGCAGAGGGCTCTATTCTATGCCTGGTGGTCTGATGTATGATCTACCGTGATGTTCTCTCGTGAACACGCCCCCCTCGTATGAACTTCTGGCTCGGCCCGTGGCAACAAATACGGGAGCGGGAGGATCGACGCGCAACTCCAATCTGCACACTTTCTATCGATTCGCGGGGGCAGCCAATGTCCGGGATTGGACTACAGACGCGACTTTGACGAGTTGAAGGAAATGGAGTTGCCAAATACATACATAAATGCAAGATGCAAAATCTAATAACGCGAGCGAGCCGGCCACCAGTCCGAATCTCCGATGCCAATCCAACGTAGAACGAACACCGCGTCATACCCCGCGGCCTTGTCGTCGGTCGTTTGACGCCGACCTGCATGATGAGATCAGCGCCACTGTTTCACAGGCCCGAGATGTTGTGGTGCCCGTCCTGCGTGTGCTGGCTGGCTGATGGTCCATGGATGGCTGACGTTGCATCGGGTGCCGTTCGAGTTGCCTGCTAACTACGTATGTATATAGAGGCACATCCGCGACGAGGGAAGCCGCTTGTGTTTGCGGGACTTTCAAAAGCCACGCAGTACGGCCATGCTGTCGTCTTTTCCTTGTTACCGGTCTCAAGTTGAATTAACTCTTCGGCGAAGCAATGGTTATGGCCCGGCCGGCCGCGGAATCCGACGTTGCTTTGCGAAGAGCAAGTTCTCACAGTGCAAACTCAAAGGCCATCTTTTAGCTGCGGCGCCAGGTTGCAGGTTGAGTCAACCCCTGATCCTCGAGGTCCACACCATACTCCATGTTCCAAAATTATCCATGCATGAACACGGGGGGGCAGCGATTCCCGCCTTTTCCGCTTCGATGGTCGCATCTGCACACTGTCATGTATGGATCTGGAGTCTGGAGTCTGGACAGTCAATGTCCTGCGGAATATGGGATGGCTGGTCTACAGTCGATGACGATTTGAAATGGATTGGATGATCTAAGTCCACGTGTGACGTGGCTCTGCTCAGTACTCTCTGCATTTCGACGGCAGCGCCTTGATAGCGAGGTGAGTTCTCCCACAGGCCGAGATCTGCATCATTGATACATATAATATGACAGAAAAAGAAGAAATGAATTGAAGAAAAACATGTAAAAATGTGTCAAAGATGGAAAGAAGAAAGAAGAAAGTAGAAAAGAGGAGAAAAGAAGAAAAGAAAGAGAAAGAAATGAATACAGACCACTATCTATGATTCTAGATTCTATTCGGCAGTGGACAAAGGAAAAAACTAAGACGACGCACGCATGGCGCAAAATTAAGTCTTGACCCACGGAGCCATCCATTTCTCAACAGCAGCCTTGGCCTCGTCAACCAGACCCAGTTCTAACACAGTCATTCATTAGTTCATATGTTTCTTCTGCGAATCAAACGAGGGCAGTACGCACCAAGCATCATCTGGACCGCGCCGCGAATGCCAGAGTCTACCGCCGCAGAGATCCAGCCGTGCGTGTAGGAGGTGTGTTCGCCAATGAATATCATCTGGCGTGGTGTTAGTTCGTCAAAGAAGGAATGGATCTGAGGTCCGGAGGATGGAAAAGGAGAGCAACATGAAGAAGCGAATAGTAGGCAGTCATCGACATCGAAATGGCAACGACAAAACAAAGAGCAGATACGCACATTCTTATGCACCTGCATATACACAGGAATATACAACTCATGCTGTCCCGCCGACGGATTCGCAAACGCCCCCGCCGTGTACGGATCCAAGTCCCAGCACTTCCTCGCCCACTTTCCCGTATACAGCTTCCGCGTCTCCTCGCCATGAATCTCAGACATCGCATCCAGCACATACTGCACATGCTCCTCATCCGACATGGTGCGCATGCGGGCGACCTCATGAGCAAACGATGAATCAATATAGCTAGCCATGATGGTGGCAGGCCCGCTGTTGTTGACGCCCGGACCGACATTGTACGAAGGGTAGCAAACCATGAATATGCCGGGGATATCAGTCTTGGTGCTGCAGCTTCCGACGATGGGATTCTGCATCGTCTCCCAGAACCGATGGGAGTACTCGAGGCCGACCTTGCAGTTACCGTCATAGACGAGGTTATTAATCGCGTTGCGCATCGTCGCGGGCAGGGACGGGAGACGCCATTGGCGAACGACCGTAAACGGCGCCGACACGATAGCGTAGTCGTGGATGGATTTCTGAAAAGCGGCGTCGCGGAAGTTGTTTTTGTACAAAAGGGACAATTTCTTGCCTTGGCCAGGTTTGGTCCCCTCGTCCGAATGCGTGATGCGCTCGATCCGGGTGTTGAAGCGTATCGTGTTGTTGGACTCCTCCAGCAAGGGCCCAAATGCCATCGGGAGGCGACTCATGCCTCCGTCAATGGTGGCCCACGAATCGGAGTCCTCGTACAGCCCATCGTACATGGATTCCCAGAAACTTCCCTGCGGATCCTGCTGTAGGTCGAGCACGTCGGTGCTGTTGAGACTGCCTTTGAGGTACTGCAATAGAAAGGAAAATTCGGACCATCGATCGCCTGGCTCGGCCCCGTCGAGGAGTCCTCCATCAATCCACTGACGGTGCGCTTTGTACATGCTCTTCGCCATCTGGAGAAGAAACGTATTTCCTGGCAGACTATCCTGCAGCTTCTTGTCCGTCGCTTTGGTGTCGGCGTCGTGGATTTCCGGAGAGTCGTACTTGCCGGGCTCTTTGGCAACTTGCTTCACTGTCGGGGGCAGACCGCTCGGAGTCCGGATCCCGTTAAAATACTGCAGCCCGTTGTCGCTTTTCTCGATCCACTCAATCAGCTTGATGTGATGGGGACTTCTTTCGCCGCCGTTGAGCCGGTTCAGCTCGTTGATGAGCTCAAAAACAAGCTGTGTGTCCGAGATGTTGTACTTCTTTTTGCTGTCGGGATCGATGTAATCAACGGGGAGCCTCATCGCACCCAGCTCCTGGTATGAGTAGTCCCATGGGCCTCCAGTGAGGTACTGCGTGTGGACACGGCCGCCGAGTCGGTTGCTCGCCTCGAGGACCTGGACATTTGTGAAGCCGGCCTGGTGGAGCAGCAGATACGTCGTCAGGCCCGAGACGCCGGCTCCGACAATGGCAATGTCCTTCTTCTTTGCAGCAGCTACGTCTGCAGCCGGGGGCTGCTTCTGCTTGAGAAGCCGGACGCCGTCGAACCACTGACCGAGAGGATCGAAGCCATTGGCTTTTGTCATGGCGATGGGGGCCGGGGACATGGCAACAGTTGTACCTGCTGCGGCGAGCAGCAGCAGCCACGCCGACGTGTTTCGAGTTCGCATGGCGGTCTAGTGTCAAGCCAGGATATTGCAAACGCAGAAGCAGACGCACACACGACAGACACTGATATACAAAGAGCAAAATGGAGGCTACCACTCTGGGCGAATATATAGGAAACTCGGAAAACTTCTTTCAACTTCAAGACCGAGACATGGGAACCTGGCTTCTTGTCTCCGAATCTGGTACATGTTGTAGCTGCATATCCTGGTAGCTGCAATGAAACCTAGATTGCTGCTGACATGCAAATTTCCTTGTAGCTGACGTACAATCCCACCTTGTAGGAGCTGAACACATCAAATTTGCGTGGTAACTGATGCCCATTGAGTTGTAGTTGATGCGTCAGGCTCACTTGTGTGACAAATAAACGTACCTCGTGATGAGCTGACGTGTAGTAGAAAACAAAATAAAACAAAACAAAACAAAACAAAGTCGTAGTCATGCTCCGTATTGTCCTCCTGCCAAAGGCGCATTGAAGGCGGCGAACCGGGAAACCCGGAGGCGGCCGGCACGGGTGTGGCCCGGCTTTACGCACGCCGTCGCTTCCGCCCCCTCCAAGACTCCGCGACTCCATCATCATTGCCACATTGTCCTGCAGCGGCAGCATCAGAAGCAGGGGCGATCAGGGCGATCGACGTTATGTGACCAGATGTGGCCCGTGCCTGTCCATTATTGGCAATATGGAGACAAAGTCACGTAAGGGGGCGCCGTACCTAGGCGCTATCGAATGCGGTGCAGCGGTGTTGACGGATCGACTTAAATCGACGGCAGAGAGAGGCTGAGGTTGAGGGGCAGAATGCGGAGGTGGCTCGCTCTGCTGGAAATTTTGGTGTTAACTGAGACAAAATCGGACAAAGAGCTTATGTATGTATGTATTCTGACGTGATACGGACTTTATATAACTCGGACCTGATCACTTGCATTATGATACCGTCTTACATACAGATGGATTATAGATGTGCAGTTTTATACGTACGTAGCAACCTTCACACAACCACATCCGTGACGCGGCCGCCGGCGACAGGCTGACAGCTACCTACAAGTCATCTTTCTTTGTCTGAGTCCAGCCCTACGGAGCACGAGCGCTCTTTGCGTTCCCCTTTCAGGCTTTCCCCCTGCACGACTACCTAGTTAATGCAACAGCGGTATAACGTGCCATACGTTGGAAGAGTCGGAAGGGAACCGAGTTTGGTGCCTTTTCTGTGCGACCAGGACCCCTGTCTGATGTTGTGTCCGATGTCGATCTCCGTGCAGGGTTACTTCCGCGGCGCGATTTCCCTTCAAAAGGTGACAAAGTCTCGACTCTTGAACAAGATTGTTCCAGCCGCATGCTTTTCCGTACTGGTGTGGTGTATTGCGGTATTTGAAGCACTTATGCGAGTAATATTGCTCCATACTCATACATGTGGATGACCTTTCGATAGCACATCGTCATCCATATTGACACTTATGCTTGAATCCGATAGACACGTTATCAAGTCACAAAACGTCGGAGCAAAACTTGTTCTCGACGAATATATTGATGACCTCGAAAGTTTTCAACAATCGACTATGCCTTCTGTCAAGACGGCGGACGCTCATGGTGAACTTTGCTGGAACGAGTCACGAGCCACGAGTTCCGAGTCACGACGCGCCTTGAACCTTCTAACTTCTGTGGCTTAAACGCCAGAAAAATAAGGCAACGGGAAAGTCTTAGGAAGTACCTACCTATCTAGGTACTACTACTAGTGGCAGAAACTTGGAGAAGCTACGTATTTTTCTTTATTTTCACAATGCGACAGCGTACGATGGCGAATAGGTATAAGGTATCAAGGGAAGCCATAGAGAGGCTATGCCTTTCTCAAGGCGAAGCCGATCTGAAGTTCTTAACGATTCGTCGAACGAATTTAGCCTTCGTCCAAGCCATTCACCTGGACAATTCTTCGTCGCAGTCGTATAGTCCGAAGTCAGCAGAGCTGCTCAGGAGCCTGGAGCGATAGATAATCGTGAACTCAGAAGACTCTTCTGTAATACTTCCCTTTGTTAATTTACTGGTATTTAGACACAAAGCATTACAGATGACCTGCTCACGATAAGAAAGAGGTCCATTGCAGTGCGGACATTGAAAGGACGTCACTCTACTTAGCTACTATCTGATACGTGTACCGTAGTCGAGAAGTCGCAGTCGGGTGAGGTTGGTATGAATCTAAGCAACCAAAGAACTTGCTGATCAGTGATTGACTGAAGGCCACAAGAAGAGGGCAGCAACCGCGCTTAATTATTCGCCAAGCAAGTTTACCGGCTACTCAAGATTATGCGAAATCGGCCTGCTTTAAATTAGTTAGCCAAATTTCGTTCAGAGGACTTCTTATCAAGCAACCTTCGGATCTAATAAATTCAGCTACTGACCCCAAATCCAGTATCTCTAGTTCGGTCGCAGATCGTTGTTCTGGCATTAAGTCTGGAGAGAATTCTTATTCGCACCACCCAAAAGCTTATCTCGTTCACCACCGCGCTCCGCTTCGCCCTCATCTTTGCGCCGCACACCTACCTACCGGCCACCGCATGTTAATAACGAGAGAGAATATATAGCGCTGGAAGATGAGAACTCAGAAGCATAAGTTTTTATGCCATAAACCTAGCACAGTCTACAGAGTGCCTATCATGACTGTTCAGTTTGGTAAAACAGAGCGCCTGCGGCCTATGCATGGGTATATACAGTCGGCCTATTCTCCCATTCCTTGAAAGTTGAGATAGTGGTTCTAGATAAATAGACATACATCATTCAGGAATCAGACATATCTACAATCTCACAAAAGGCTAAAACTCTCTTATAACTTTTTGCAAAAACGTGTCCTCTGCCCCCCTTCCAAGTTCCCCCCATCCTTTACAACGTCTGTGACCTGTCCAGTGTTCATCCTCCCACTCCCTCCGGCCACCGTTTTTGCAAAGAAATAAGTAATAGCTCCTCATGAGGGAAGGGGTATCAGTAGACAGTTCGGAATACCATTAAGGTTCAGGTCCAATGGGCAGCCGGTACACCCGCCTGACACGATCGAGTTGTCCACTACGGGAATCACCACATCCTCACAATAGGAATCGTAGCAGGTATTTGTGAAGAAATTGCTAAAGTAGGTTTGCGCATCGCCCTCGCGGTACATGCCGCGAGAGCATGTGAGGATGTAATCTTTAGTATCGTCGGCGAGGGCTGGCACAACGGCCATGGAGAAGATGGCGGCTGTAGAGAGCTTCATGTTGCTCGATAAGAGACTGCATTGTAAGAGACTGGGATTTGTAAAAATACCGGTAGAATGGAGATCTTACAAAATGTAGAAGAAGGAGGGCCGGAAGAGGCCGAGGCGGGTTGTATCGAAGAAAAAGAAAGACAGTCTTTTGATGACTCAAGAAATACGGGTACGGTGTACCAATAGTGTTCTTCTTGTTTTTGCCGATACTGCAGATCCCGACTTTGGACTACCGGAGATGGCTCATATGGGTGGCCAACGCGGACTTCTTATTCTTATGGTCTGTCTTGTGTTGTTGCGTTTCTCAATCAAGTTGATCCATGGACCATCACTCCAACTCTACCGTCCAAAAATCTCTGGTTCCAGCAAGTGAACCTGCAAACCTCTTTTTTTGAGCTATAAATTCCCATGTAATTAGATACGAATTGAAACTTGGAGACTAGCCTCAAACGGCTGGACTCCTGGAGTGGATGAGGGACCTTACTGTTCGGGGCTGCATTGCCGCTGCAAAAGAAACGGCACATACCTCTACATAGTAGGTCACGGACCGGACCGCAGGATTGAATACACGGAGCTCTGCTAGGTAATCCTGGAGTAAACATGGCAACAGGGTGTCGCTGTCGAGATTGGCGCGGGTCGCTGTGATCCGTTTTCCCATGGGCCATCATCTTAGCAAATGGAGAGTGCGTAATAACCTTGAGAGTTCCAATATGTAAGATGGAGTCGTTGGAAAGAGTTCAAAGGAACAAATACCCATTCTATTCTCAGGCGAGACGGGACATGTCTCTGCGGGACTACCTAAGGGAACAGACGGACATCCCCAGATCTGAGATTATCGGTCGGGATTCGGGAGTCCAGCGCTAAGCCCGAAAATGGAAGACCAATCAGTCATGTAACCTCGCCCCCCGATGTCGACGATTGACTCTTGAGACTGGCCATTCTCATTTGCGATCGTCGGATCTTTTTGCAAGTATACGCACATTCGAGCGTGTGAGGACCTGATGCAGTGGTTGGAAATTACGAGCCTTGAATAGGTTGAGTAAGAAGAGAAGGATATATCTGTGACGTGACGCGGCGAGGAACAGTTTCAGTCCGGACGACTGCCAAGGCCCAAGAAGGCTATTTTGGCGGCGATTAATTCCACGGGCAACAACGATCTTCTCACCGCTCAGTGACTACGTGTTGATTGTGATATTGAAATTGCATACGGAGTACATATATATGTGACGGGATGCTTGCAAGTTGCGAGTGTCTCCTGACTCCTGAGTCCTATCAAGTTCGACATTTTTATGAGAATGTGCCGAGACTGAGAGTACCCGAGACAAGTTCCACTTTCTTTTTTTTTTTTTAAAAAAGTTGTCCAAATTTCGCCGGGAGTCCGGGACGTCCCGGGGCTATCCCATCGAGAACACTTCAGATCATCAATATTACGGAATTTTTTGAGGAGCTAACGGAACCGAGAGGATACGGGCTGTGCTGAGTGCTCTTGATGCTGCCAGGGGCCACGTCCTCTCTACATCGCAGACACGATGGACCGACGAGGAAAGAACAGTTGAGACTCACAAATTCACAATATAGGTACTACTCTGGGCTCTGAAGTTCTAGTCGACAATCATCTACTCAGGGAGATTGTAGCAAGCAGCCACGCAGGTGGTGTCCCAGGCTTGACAGGCGCTCTGGCAAGCGGCCAGTTGCCAGAATGCCTATAATGAACCGGCAAAAATAAAAAATGTCAGCGATGCAACATGGAACGCTCAAAAGTTGACGAAGAGGATTGAGACTCTGAGTTGGAAAAATTAAAACTAACCGCACCAGGGCCCGAGTATTGAGACCGACAAGTCGCATGGCAAAGCATAGAAGCGCTGCGACAGCAATCAAGGCAGGGTCCTCGTCTCCCCAAGAATTGCCTCTTGATACTGCCACCCATGGCGGTCCGTGGTGAAAGCTGGGTCTCCCCCTCTCTCTGCCCCAGATGTCTCTTGCGATTTCCTTGGTCCTTAAAACAAGTCTTGGGGTCCGAGGGCACGTAATTGGCCGCAGTGAGAGACGCCATGAGGGCATTGACGAAAAAAAAGCCGAGCTGCATACTTCTGGGATCTGACCTATCAGGCTATTTAAGCTGGACTGTTTGCTATGGATGAGAAGAGGGGGAAGATGCAAAGAAATCCACTAATGGAAGAGGACGAGATCATAAAGAAAATCGACCATGGCTGTGTCACTGATGTAGGGAGCAAGACTGAGTTGCGAGCCGTGTCTATCTAGCCTGAATCGGGACCATCAATACCAAGTTATCCGAAGCTGACCGAGCTGTTTGCAGCTCTGGAAGGGCCGCAGGTGAGGGACTAGATTAGTAGGTTTTCAGCTGTACATTTCCGTTGAAGGAGCTGGTTCTTAATTCTTCTGCAGTATTCAATGCCGGCGCGATATTCTTATCTCCAGCTCCGAGTCGTCAAAATAGTAGCTCCATGGTGCATTCATAGTACGGGAAGGTCCGCGAGGCGACGGCGCTTTGAAGTAGAGGAGAGTATACATTGAGATAGAGTAGACGAGGCCCGCGAATTTGGAATCGCGATTAGAAGTCCCTTCAATTCCCTTATTCAACACCACTGTAACTTCATCCGCTTATCTGTAGCTACACGTTGCATGTAAGGATTTCATACGACCAGGCATGCATTCAGCTGGAACACCATCGGATTGCGTTCCGCGGAAATTTGTATCGGCGAAACCTTGCGAATCTGATCTAGGTATATACCATACCATTATCACTGCCCAGTGCCAATAAAAGCCTGATGAGGCACTCAGTTCTCAGAAGGGTATCCCCCTGCGTCATTATCGACGATACGACGTGCCGTCGTATGGATACTAGCGAATCACCCGACGCCCGTCGCCGGACGGCAGACAATGCATTCCAGGTCGACCGGGCCAGGGCTGAGGGCTATCGCCCGAGAAAAGAATTGGAGTTGCACGAGCAGCCTAGAAACCTCGCAATGCTGTGTGCAAACACAAGGTATTAGGTAAGAGGTAGTTTGAGGACTATTCGTGGATTTCGGGCCGAGGGAGTCTCAACTTTCAAGACAGTAGACTTAAACGTCGTCGGCCTCCAGATCAAGGCGCCGAAGCGGCAAGACCGCGCCGCTAATCTAAGATCTCTCCTTGTCCTAGTTCATGCTGGCTATCAGAAATTCGAATAAGACCAAGGTCCAAGGGTGAAGTGAAGCTGGTTTTACAGCGGCTGCTACTGACTGACGCCGGTCGGCACACCGGCGACCGTAGTCACCGTACGTTCTCATGGCACTATCAGTATCACCAGATGTGCACCCATATATAAAGAAAAATGCAAACGATTAAGAATTTATCTAAGACAGTTTAACCCTACCAGATTGTGACGTCCCTTAGTTGAAGTTAGCCCTCTTGAGTCTTTAGACTTTCTGGCAGCGCGGCTGGGGCGGGCCGCGGCAATTAAAATTACCGGCACATATTCCCACTTGCTTGGTTTATATTTAAGTTAAAATGCAGATTATATCGAACCTCTGAGCTTGGGCGGAAGCGGCCAACCGGGGCCAAACCTTGCGGTCTCTGCCCCTCACTCGTGAATGGGACTCGGGAGGTTGAGTCAATACCTTGGGTATATATAATATGTTAATGGACGGCACCGAGCAAGGTGCATAACGCATGCAAGAGATCATAGTAGTTACAAACGATTTCAAAATTCAAGGGGGGCAGCACTGGCAAGCAAGGCTTTTACCAAACTTGGATGCCGCACTGCAGCAGCAGGCTACCTTGCGCAGAATCCAAAAAGTCAAGCGAGGCTGCGAACTTAGCCAAGTTTGAACAGAAAGAAGTATTTTGTGACTTGTGTGGGGTGGATCATTCATCATTGACATTCCTGTAGGCTGTTATCGTATATAACGTCCTGTGTTGTTCAGATCTTGGATATGAGGTCCGAGGATTGCTGTATCATGAACTCACAAGTTCTGACACTCCAAACGCACAATTAGATGTCCAGATTCTCGAATCTTCGCCCACTACAGTCTAAATCGAACCAACAGACCGTAGACGTCAGACGGTCAGTCCCCCCCACCCCTCTCCTTTTTCGTCGCTTTGCATCGTGAATCATCATCAACGTCCGTCGCCGTGGCCTAACAATCACCGCAGATCATGAAGCTTCCAGTCACCGCTTTCCTCATGGCCGTTTTGCCCACCGCCTTGGCTGTGGACTACACCTTGACATGTGGCCGCGGGATATACTCAGGCGGTGGTAACGACGACGAAGTTTTATCATACTTCATCTCACTTTACACGACGATCTGCATCAACTATTTTCACTGCGCATCCTCATCGACGCCCTTTCTGGGTACGGGTGAATTGGTCACTGGAGGCTGCGTTGACTGCCAGGCCGGCCTGGACGCAAATGCAGTTGGCGACTGTTTGTTAGCAACTTAGCCTCAGAATAATTCCCGATCTTTTATAACTTGTAACTTGTAAGAAGTTGTAACATGTGGTCCATGTCCGGCTTGGTGCAGACAGCGAGCCAGTTAAAGCTGCCCGTTTTCCTTTTTGCGCCCAAACTGTCGAGAGGGACTTCTAGTCGGCAGGTATCTCTCTCTGCCTTGAGGAGCCAAGGAACGGGCGACGGATGAAATTCTGCAGGTAGGTACCTAGAAGTAGGGCTACTCGTGCCTCGGTAGTCCACTCCACATTATATGTATTTTCAACATGTCATCCCAGAGCGATCAACCACCTCACAGGCTCACTCAACTGATACAAACAGCTCATTATCCCAAGCATCGGTCAACGACGACAGTTCTGGGTTGGACGTCGAAGCCATGAGCCAGAAACCATCCAGATCGTTTTCCAACCCGGAGGTTAAGGACTCAAGGCTCGCGAATTCCCTCTGGAACCGTATTACATGCTTTGCCTTGTAAGGTCGAAGTGCTGTCGTTGTCGAACGATGCTTGGAATAATGAGCTGGTTGCACCAGAGTAGTCCTAATTCTGGATACTTGCCCGCGCGCTACCCGAAGCGGAAGAGGCGTCCCTTTTCCTCCCTTGGGTAACTTGCTCTACGGCATCAGCAACATAGAAGGCATCATTCCCATCGTCAGTTTTCGCGAAGGCGCTATTCCTGCTTTTAGCCGTTTTGTTAGCAGGAGGAAACTCCTCATTCATGTAGTGTTGGGAAGTTTTCATCATCTCCTGCCGACTTATTTTCTCTTTGAAACGGAGAGTCCTATGGAAATTTGTATTCCAGTAGGACGCCACCTTCCTCACTGCCATCATCAAGTCTCTTATGACCACCTAAAGGTCCTTCATATCGTTGACGCCGCAAGCCGTTGCGTTTGCGATGGCTAGGTCGTAGTCGGCCATCCAAACATCCTAGTTGTTTGTGTTTCGCATCGGTTTGAGAGCATTATGATAACGTTCTCTGGCTTTCTCTCTTTCATGAACTTGTCTAGACCAGGATTCAGTCGTATGTTTGACATCCACCGCTTCAAACTTTGGCGTAGGAGGCAGCAAGTGCGTTGAAGGTGCTTTGCTACCGTTGAATGTATCATCGCAATCATGTGGTGGATAGCCTTCTGTTCGGTTTCGTATTCATTGCAGTCTCGTTTATAGCCGACGTCCTTTGAATTTGAATCATAAAATTCATGTCTTCTTTAAACGCGGCGAGCTCCGCTTGCGTGAGGTGAGAGCGTCGACTCGCCATATGAAGTTCGGTCAGTCTTGACTCTTGGGTATTCGGACAGTTGCGGGGTTTCGGAAAGCGTTGGCTAAGCCAAGAACACTTCATCGGGCATATCCGTATTCATTTTGTCTTGAAGTTTATAAATTGCAGCACGGCCTTCGACTTGTTCAGCCAGTCCATCCAGTCATCTTGATCGCGGAGGATGACCTCTGGTTCGCGTTGAGATTGGTAAATCATCTTTCGGCCGGTGTTTTTGTCGGGTTTCGTTTTTTCTTAATCAATGGTGGAGTCAGTGAGACTCTTGCTAGTTGTCCAATGTTACGATGTGATCTTAGTACATATAGTTTGTGGCAAAGATGTGTGTGGATGTGATCTCCTGTCTGTCTGATCGGGTTTCCACCCAGTTCTGCGCGCAGCCCGAGTTGTTATCTGCCCCTCTTTACCGCCTAACCTTTAAATTTCATCATTCGTGAACTGACAAGCGGGTTTCTGTTTCAGGCCACCAATGACCATTCACAGCGTCACACAGAGGCCACCGATGACGCTTCGGGATTAGGTTACATAGGTACTTAGGATGTACATATGTATCACACTGGGTCGCGTTTTTGTCATTCGCGGCCGGTGGAGTTTGGGCGTGGCGCGTTTCTTATTGCCAACGCGTCCTGAATCCTCGCCTGTATGCTTCAATAACAACATATCCAAGCATTTGTTTTTAATTTGCGGCCTTTTTCACAGCCACAGCGCTGCCTCGTGTCTTCCACCGCAATATAGATACATAGTGAGGCTTGTACCTTGTTAAATACGCCATCGACTCCGCCATCGCGCCGAACTTCCCACCGCGTCCTTCTCGACCCTCGACTTGCTTTTCCAGCTCCATGAACTGGCAAACGCCGAAGAGACGCTGTCTTGTAGACTCTCGCGGCCATGTACCTACCACGATCGCTAATATCGAAATTATACACTCACCTTCAGAGCACGCGGCATACGCTGTCTCCGCCTGTCCTCATTCTGGTCGCCCTCGAACCCGATGCTCTGTGCGGGTGCCGCATTCTTACGCGCCTGCTCAAGCATGACTACATACCGCACAAGATCCAGCCTGTGGCCGGATATAGCGACCTGGAAAAGGCCGGAAAGCAGCTCGTTATGCCCATGATGGAGAGCCAGGGCGGCAGTGGAGGCGTGGTCGTGTGCCTGGGTGTGGGAGGCATGGTGGATCTAGGGCCGCTGCTGGGTCTCGAGACCGACGGGGAAGAAACACCGTACAGCGGTGTGGAAGTCTGGGTCATTGACGCGCACCGGCCCTGGAATCTGGGCAATGTTTTCGGGGGGTACCCACTGGAAGGGTCTTCGGATGGAGACGGCAACTCGTATCAGACACGCACACCGGTGGGCATTGATGGTGGGCAAGTCGGTCGCGCGTACGAGTCGGGTCGCGGAGGTATTGTGGTGTTTGACGACGGTGATATTGAAGAAGAGCTGGAAAAAGAGCGCGAGGCGTACATGGCGTTGGTGGATATGCCAGATGTTGGCGATGACCCGGGCGACTTGGGGCTTTCGGATGAGGATGAGGATGAGGCGGACGATGACACACTGGGCTCCCCGCCATCGCGGGCTGGTCAAAAGAGGAAAAGCTGGTCGGATGATCACGAGGATGAGTCGAGTGACGATGAGCTTCGGCCGCATCAACGGCGTCGAAGCAACTCTGTACGACCCCCGTCTCAAACTCTCAAGTTCCTCCATGTCTAAGCTAACATTGCGACTAGTCAAGTCATATCGATTCCCCAAGAAGACCTACTCAAAGAGGCCTGGTAACCCTTCGAGGCCCTGATGCCGCCCTTTGGAGCGACCCCATGGACCCCCCATCAGCCGCCCAAGAACCCCCAGCGCCATCAGCTCGCACTCTACGACGGCGACTCATCCGGTTACGTCAAGAGAAAGAAGCGATCCTCCACAAGTACTACAAAATGGGGTCCTCCTTCGCCGAGCCCATCTCCTCCATGATGTACTCCCTAGCCTCTGAGCTCGGCCGCGAAGACAACGACCTCCTATGGCTCACCATTGTCGGTGTCTCGGCCATGGAACTCTACGGCCGCTCCTCAGCAGGAATAGCAGCCCCCGTGCGAGCCAACGACACCAGCCGTCCCTCTGGCTGGATGGGCCTTCGCGGCGCAAGACTCCGCCAACTCCTCCGTGACGAAGTCCGGCGTCTCAACCCCCCCGAAATTACCAACGGCCGCGTCATCCCCGAACACACGGGCGTGATTCCCACCACGGCTCGAAACCCAGAAGATACAAGCATTCGATTGTCCCCCGAGCCGCGGTTCCTGCTGATCCGACACTGGAGTCTATACGATAGTATGCTGCACTCGCCGTATCTCTTCTCGCGGCTCAAAACCTGGAGTGAGACGGGCATCAAGCGCCTTCATAAGCTACTCGCCAAGATGGGGGTTAGTTTGGCGCAGTGCAAGCAGAGCTATACGCACATGGACATGATGCTGAAGCGGGAGCTGCGGGCTAAGCTTCTCAAGTATGGCTCGCTGTATAATCTGGAGGAGATGGTCCCGGCGGTAGATACGGATGATAAGGACCGGGCAGGCGCAAAGGATGGATGGGGCTTTGTGCGTAGTTGGGGGTGGAGGGCGACCTTGAGCGCGCAGGATGTTGGGGTCGTGATTGGGGCGTTGCTCGAGGTGGGAAAGCAGGTTCAGTCGGGGGAGGCGTCCACGGCGGGGGGGAGTAGTCAGCTGGGGAGAGATGGTGATGTGGAAGAGGAGGTTGAGTTTGGGGCTCAGACGGAGGAATGGGTTGGACGGTTTTGGGAAGCCTACGATGCGTTGGAGAAGTATGCCTTTTTGCCTCTTTTCCTTTTTCTGTTTTCCATCTTCTCCCTTTTGTTTGTCCTTCGGCCATCTTTTCACTTTCGCCCTCTTCGAACTGCAACCCAATATCTATCTTTTTTTTTTCTCTTTCTCGCCAGCCTTTCTTCTCTCACCTCCCTCTTAATCTCTCTTCTCTTTCCCGACTGTTCCATGACCAACACAGCACATGATACTAATGGTGACCCCTCCCCGCTAGCATCGACTGCCTCAAAGCCGGCCTCCCAACCGCCCAATTCCTCCACCGAGCCATCTACCGCACCGGCACCTCCCTCATCAACAAGAAACAAATCAAACACCTCCGCGCTTTCCGCATGTGTGTCGTCAAAGACGGTCCCGACGTCACGCTCTTCACCCACCCCGCCGCACTCACAAAGCTCGCTCTCTGGATCGGAGAAGCCCTCGCGGAGCAGGAGCGCGATTCACATGGCAAACTATCCCAAGGCGGACGAGGCACACCACTCGTTGTGGCGAGCCTAAACGAGAAACGCAGCGTGTACATTGTCGTCGGCACAGGCGGAGGCGGTGGCCCCGACACGACGTTCCTGCATCGCGAAGCCACGAAGCGTCGAAAAGCTGAAAAGGAAGCCCGGGCCAAAACCAAGGAGGCGGCGCGACTGGCCAAGGAGAGAATTAGAGCGGAGAAACGTGCTGCAAAGAGGGCAGCTGGAGCGCAGGATGGTGACGATGAGGCGGAAGACGCTGAGACAGAGTCTGGGGGCTCAGACTCGGAAGAGGAGTCGGACGAGTCGGAGGGAGAGGAAGAAGAAACGGAGCGAGAGAGGGGATATGGTCTGAACAAATTTGGGAGTGCGTTCCAGCAAGTCGTTTCGGAGACGAATGCGCGGGTGCGAATCGACAGCTTTGATCACTGCGTTGTGGAGGTGACGAAGGATGGTTTGGGGGGTTTTTTGGAGAGCTTGAGTACCAAGGCTGTTGTGGGATGATGATGGATGGGATGGATGGGATGGACGGGATGGACGGAATGGACCGGATGCGTAGACAAGGTGGGCTGTCTTTGCATAGCGAATGTTTTCTCTTTTCTTCGACTTGGATGCGGCGATTCGGCGATGTTTGGGTGAAGGTTCTGTGGCTAACCCTTGTTGGCTGGGGTAGTCATGCGGGTGACGCTCGGCGGTTGCTTGTGCATGGGGAGGATGTGCGTATATCTTCATGTTTCTTATGTCTACAGCTTGTTTGCGCTTCATGGAGTCTCGGGCTTTCTTTTGAGTTTTTTTCCTTGTTTTGGGCGATATCATAAGGCGATTTTAGTTGCGTAGGACAGGGGCGGGCGTTGTTGCAGAGGTAGAGGCTTGAATTTGACAATTTTGCAAACATGACAGGTAGCGTGGGGGTGTGCTGGCTTGTCATGATGCTCTGACAAAGAGGAGCTTGGTTCTCTGGATGTGTGGATGGTATTATTACTGTGCATGTGCTTCAATATCCGAGAGACTTGCTGCGGGAGAGGAAAGATGGCAGACCAGGCTTGTCACAAAGGGCATCCATCTATCAGATACATAGCACCAGACTGACTCCGGGACTGTGATACCGGATCTAAAGGATTCCGTCATGAGGCCGCCTGGTCGGCTCACGTTACATATGTCGTTACAATTCGTAAACCTGTAGCCGTCCCTACGTCATTCGTGCTAGGGTTCGGTTTCCCACGGGCGACGAGATTCAGAGACGGGTGGCAATGGGCACGCAGAAACGAGAATCAAGATCAAGGCGGCTTTGATGCGTCCGATGTCGCGTGTGAAACTGTGTGTTACTGGGCTACTGCCAACTGGACTTGTCCTTGGGAGCCGAGGAGGATGGATGAAGATGAAGATGGCAAACATATACATATGTACATACATGTTACAAAGCTCTGTAGGTACGGAGCACACAGTGGAGCAACACAAGTCATCTGTCAAGGTGCTTCGGCTTCACCCGTGCAAACACTTCCGATATGTAACCCGAACCCTGCGTCAAGGGTGCATATCCCCCCGGCCTGGCTGCAGGCATCGCCGGCGGGACGTGGGGTCTTTTCCTCTTTCTTTTTGTTTTTTGTTTTTGCTTCTTTCGCAGAGGACCGGTGGGTTTCTCCCTTGGCGCGTTGGGTCGTATCCCGCTTGACCCTGCATGCATAGGTACCGGTAAGTACGGAGTACGTAGGTATGTATTCGTGATGTGCGCGATAGATACATGTGTGCATACGTACATATATACATATACGGAGTACATACAAACCTACCTAATGTACCTATGTCAACTTCCAACTTCCGGAGAAGCCGTGCTGCAGAGACCTTCCAGGCGTCTTCCGGGGAGCTTCGGCGATCTCGCAGGTGTCTGCAGGTGTCCGCTGTCTGCAAACGTGTGCAGGTGCCCCGCCGATGGCGTTGGGTCCTCCGCACTGCGCAGTGCAGCCTCGCCTTGACCAGTCTCCACTGTTCCAGATGACTGATGCAGTGATGTCAGTGCGTGACTGCTCCCCATGACTCACCCAATCAGTGGCCCCCATTTACTCCATGTCCCCATTTGGTCCACCTCTCTCCAGGAGTACCTAGATACCTATAATAAGGTGCTCTGTACGGACTCACGGAGTACCTACAGCGCAGACGCAGCACTGAACAGCGCCCCATTGCGGCCCCATTCCCACGGTGCAGCCGAACCTGGTCATCTTTTCCAGTCTGCCCAGTCTTCAGTTCTCGGCTCGTCATTGCGTGCCCTTCTTGTCCCATCCAACATCATTGATCATCTCTCTCGTCCTCGGCTTCCATCACCTTCACTACCCGACGCCCAACTCCAACTCCAGTAATTTCCTCGCCATCCTCCTCTCGCCATTCCATTCATCCTGAAGCGGGCCGCGGTGCGCGACGCATGGCACGCATTCTCCCGCTCCATACTTGAGACCACAGCCCCTCCTCCGACCGCTCGATCCCGCATCCTGCATCCCGCATCCGACTGCCTCGCCGCTGAGATTCACGCCCTCACGCCGTCACACCCTCGCATATCCTCACGCCGCTGTTCATCTTCCCTGCTCAGCGCTACCATCGCCGCTCATACGCCGTCAATCTCCCTGTCGAATCATCTGTTACCAGTCACAGTGACGCATTCGTCTGCCGCCTTGCCCTTGTTTCTCTCGCGAAGCCCCGTCCCCCCATCACACCGCTGGCCTTGTCGGGACTGCCGCGCTGCTACTCCATCCTGCGCATCGTCGCCCTTCACCCATCCGCGTGAGGAAGATGGGAAAATCGTAAGACTACATAGCATCCAATTGCCCGAAGCGTTATCATACAGGATGAGGGGAGCTCGCGCCGTTGCCTCGCGTGAATCGAGGGGTGCCCCTCCAACGTGAAATGCGATGCGACTACAACAAGCCACATGAGAACACGTCGTCGTGGTCTTTGACCACATCTATATGGGCTAACCTCGAGTGCCATAGACAGTCGAAGCTCTCACAAGATCAGCTGGTCGAGCTGCAAAAGTCTACGCATTTTGATAAGAAGGAGCTTCAGCAATGGTACAAGGGTACGTATGATCATAGTTACTTATCCATCCTTCTCTTCTTTCCCTGTGCATTTTCTCTGCGACAGCTTCGCGACATGTACACGAGTAGCTCGGACCGACTACACAGCTTGCGCCGGCGCTCCTATTCTCCAGACGCTGTGTGCCGCTGCGCCAAAAAATACGGCCTGTCGCGGACTGATCACGCTTGCGATGGATGGCTCATTTGTTTCAATCCAGTTTCTTAATCGCTAACCGATGCAGGCTTCCTCAAGGACTGCCCCTCCGGCATGCTAAGTAAAGAGGAATTCCAGAAAATTTACCGACAATTCTTCCCCTTTGGCGATCCGAGCTCCTTCGCCGACTACGTCTTCAATGTATTCGATACGGATAAGTCGGGCAGCATCGACTTCAAAGAATTCATTTGCGCCCTCAGCGTTACGAGCCGAGGCAGGATGGAGGATAAGCTGGACTGGGCGTTTCAGCTATACGATATCGATGGAGATGGCAAGATAAGCTATGATGAGATGCTGCAGATTGTGGAGGCGATTTACAAGATGGTAAGTCGGCGGCTAGCGTCTATCTTTCCAGTCCAAGTAGTCCACCGGACACATAAATCAAGATGCATGACAGACGAAGAAAGGAACAGGCGAGTCGAACAGACGGTCTAACGCATGCGCACAGGTTGGCTCCATGGTCAAACTACCCGAAGACGAAGATACCCCCGAGAAGCGCGTCCGCAAAATCTTCCGCATGATGGACAAGGACGAGAATGGATCCCTCGACCTGGAGGAGTTTAAAGAAGGGAGCAAGCGCGACGAGACCATTGTTTCGGCTCTGTCTCTGTACGATGGCTTAGTGTGAGCCCGGAAATTCAGAAAAAGGTGAGTCCGCCATTATGTGGTGGGGGCTGCACGAACGGCAAACGTCTCTAGGTGAGACATTGGCGGACATCAGTGTGGCGGAGTGACTCATAAAGAGGGGGGGCGTGTGCGGGTGGGTAGGTATTCATAGTATTATAGAAGCATTGTCTTTTTTCTTTGTTGTTTCCGTTCTTATTCTTCTTCTTTCTCTGTTTTACAATGTTCTTCCTTTCTTCAAGTATCTGTATCCTCTCTTCAGTATCCTTATGGTATTTTTATTACCAAAACGATCGTGGTCCAACCTATTCTCTAAAAAAGGAAATGCAGAAACATCGTATATGTACAAGAAACAAAAATTCAAAAAGGAAAGGGAAAGAAGTAAAGAAGTAAAGAAAAGACGACTACATACTTGGCCACATACCCGTAACCCAGTTGACACTGACAGGTGAACTCCAAGAGCCTTGGCAGCGTCATGCATCTATGACGTAGGCACACGCTTATGGTCGCGTGCATGACTGGCATGTGTCTGTCTCGAACGCAAGGCAGGGGTAGCTAATGTAACATACAATCTACATTGCACGTGTCAGGCAGGTATGTACGGAATACAGTTAAACCCCGTTAAAACGATATCGGCTAAATGGCCTCCAGCCCATCGTTATTGTTGGAATCACGCAACACGGAATATCGTCGGATATTCCAGGAGATGTGGATCGCGTGCGGGTTGGTGACCACACGGGCTCAACACCATAAAGCCCGCGTTCCCCGCACGCACACCTCTCCCCTTTGGAAAAACCTAGAGCTATTATGAATTGAACCTTATCGACTTGGTAGCCACCCACTCAGTGTATGCATACATTGTTATACCTTGCGGATCTGTTCCAACAGTTATATCGGGATATCGTTTTAACGTTTCTCACGTGATCTCAATTCATCACGTGCCTCATCACATGACCACTCATCTGGCATGCTGCCCCACCATATATCCAGCCACTGAT
>SRQH01000246.1:0-36685 GCA_018360345.1 Claviceps sp. LM84 group G4 | reverse complement strand
TCGGTTGCGCACCACTGTCTTGGTGTGCTTGAATTTGTAGCTGTAGGCCCAAATAGAAATCCTTATACGGCTCGTCACCATCTCTATGTGGTGCTTCAAAAAACCCCATTTTCTTCGAGCCTAGCATTACACCAGTCCTCGGTCTCTTGTGCGAGAAATCGGTCAATATCAACTGACTCCAGCGGATCCAGCAGTTGATTAAGTGCCATGCGATCTGCTGCATTATCATCCTCGTTAATATGGACACCCCAGTTTGGAGCTAATTCCGTACGATAGAGATCGGCAGGAATGCCAGAGACCACATGCTCTCTATTTCTCTGCTTGCGGATCACACGGGTATTTGATACGCCGACGTAATTTGCGAGGTCTCTCCGAACCTCAGGGCCGTAAACCGCGTACATGGCAATTTGATCCGCGAGGTCTTCCTTTGAAAAATGTCCAGCGTCAACCAGTGAGCCGAAGACGCGCATCCAGTACTGAACAGCACCCTTACGCAGTAATAGCCACCAGCTTTCGATCCTAACGTTACGGGTGCTTGTGCCATAATGATGGCAGGAGCGAATCCGGTCACCTTGCGTAAAGGTTCGATCGTTCCCGTTTCTATCTTCGTACGTAACGGTAATCGGATTGGCAGCTGCCAATGTAGCTTGAGCCATTACCCATAATGGAGTTTCGCGTCCACGATCATTATGGCACAAGCACCCGTAACGTTAGGATCGAAAGCTGGTGGCTATTACTGCGTAAGGGTGCTGTTCAGTACTGGATGCGCGTCTTCGGCTCACTGGTTGACGCTGGACATTTTTCAAAGGAAGACCTCGCGGATCAAATTGCCATGTACGCGGTTTACGGCCCTGAGGTTCGGAGAGACCTCGCAAATTACGTCGGCGTATCAAATACCCGTGTGATCCGCAAGCAGAGAAATAGAGAGCATGTGGTCTCTGGCATTCCTGCCGATCTCTATCGTACGGAATTAGCTCCAAACTGGGGTGTCCATATTAACGAGGATGATAATGCAGCAGATCGCATGGCACTTAATCAACTGCTGGATCCGCTGGAGTCAGTTGATATTGACCGATTTCTCGCACAAGAGACCGAGGACTGGTGTAATGCTAGGCTCGAAGAAATGGGGTTTTTTGAACCGGGCTCATAACCTGTTTGCATGTGAGGATCAAAGGTGAGGAAGTTGATTGTTCGGGCAACTACGGGGATACGTAGGTGACCGGATGGCTGCGGATCACGTGATACAGCCACTCCATCTGGTGAGCCTCCACATCAACATCTGGGTCTTTGCAGCGTCGCGGTCAATAATATGGTCATGAAAAGAGGGAAAAAAGGACTGAATCGTGTAAGCAGCAGGTCAAAATACCTCAAATCAAATTATTATGTGTTTTGGGCATGGTTATCTGATGAAATGAGCGTTGGGGCACGTACGGGCACATCTGGGAAAAAAAAAAATGGAATTCAGGACTCGCATGTTGAGCGGACGTCGATTGCAGCAAGCGGGTCTACGGAGTAATGTTGGGCCGTACCCCGGCCCCCCCACATTATGTGTCCCGACTCCCGACTCCCGAATCATTCCCGATTCCTCACCGAGTCACTGCTCAGACTCCAGAGGCTCAGCATGACCTAGGTACCTCCTATGTATCAAGCAGCTTACCTAACCAATTGCTGCGCATCCAATTCCCAATTGTCACAGACTCACGACTCACGACTCACAACGCAGTACAGGGCCAACCCATTGCCGAGCTTTCGCAATTTGATACCACGACTCCGGCTGCCACGATCTCATTTCTCCTCAAGTCCAAACGTGCCAAACGTTATCATATCCTATTCCAGCCTCCAGTCCTCCTCCTCTCCTCTCCTCCTATCGCAGCGCCAACAAAAGTCCACTCACTCCCTTCTACGCCGCGACCATGGCCGAAGCCGCCTTTGCCAGAACCTTCCTCTCAAGCCTCGACTCCCGCCCCGTGAAACTATCAGCCGACCATGTCGAGGATCTCAGATCCTTTCCTGCCCGGCCAGCTGTACGTCTTCTCCTCTCCGATGCCATCCCGCATCCCGCATCCCGCATCCCGCATCCCATCCATCTGTCTCCGCTGCTTTCTGATGCAGCAGAGTCGAAGGAGAAACGGAGGATCTTACTTATGAAAGCCACGCCACGCCAAGCAGGCAAGCAAGCGCTAACAGGATAAAATAAATAAACGCAGTATATCCTCCCCCGCATGCCCACGTCTATGAGCAAGCCCAAGACCGTCCTCCCCGGCCAAGAACGCAGTATTACAGTGGTGCTCAAGTCACTTCGGAACCCGCCCCTAGATGTGAAACTTGCGTCACAGCCGCTGAGTACCTCCGTACTGGACATCAAGGCGCGGGTGGCAAAGCAGACGAGGATACCGGTCGAGAAGCTCAAGCTGCTGCATAACAAGAGACCCCTGACGGATAGCAAGATCATCAAGGATATCATGGGGGACGATGCAACGAGCAAGATTGAGCTTTCTGTCATGGTGATTGGGGGCGCCGCTGCGATTATGCCGGAGCAGAATGCGGCGGTTCCGGCAGCGGCTTCGGGACAGGATGCCCTGACTACAGATGCATTCTGGGAGGATTTGAACGGCTTTTTGCTGCAGAGGTTGAAGGATGAGGAGACGGCGGGACAGATGGGTAGATTGTTCAAGGCTAGCTGGGAGTCGAGCAGGGGAACATCATGAACAAGGAAAGGAGGCATAGATAGCTAGGACTCCTGAAGCGGGGGACGTAGTGATGCTTGCTGAACTGCCAATACCCATTTCCGTGACGCGAAATGATTTGACGTTGTATAGTGAACTTTCGTCGGGCGTGTTATCGCCTAGACTCGCACAAAGCGGACAGCCAACTCTCTTTTTCTTTTTTTTTTAAACCCTTCCCAGTTGAAAAAGGAAATAAAAAAAGAAAAAGAAAAAAAAATAGAAATCCCAACGTCGGGCTACGAAGTGTACATATATCTTCCGAAGCCTCTCCTTCGCTTTTCCTCCGTCAATTGATTGTCGCTTTTCGTTTCTCTTGGCGAAACTTGAATGTCGGTGGACTCCTCCGTCTCCTCTTCTTGATAAAAAAGACCTTCGTTCTGTCCTCTCCCATACACGTTTAACCAGCAAGGCCCTTGCTGACGGTCTTGATGATGCTGTCGTACTCAATGTCGTCGGCGTCGTTGGCCTGCAGCTCGTGAGCAACACCAGTAAGAGTTCGCTTGAGCGCCTCTTTGGAGGAGGCGTAAATCATCTTGGGCTATTCCAGGATACAGTCAGCAACGGTATTGATAGCCAATGAACCAATCGCCGCTTGTGAGAATTAGGAGAGCCATACCTGAACGCTGGCATCATCAGGAGACCAGGCAATGAACGTAATCTTGTTGCTATAAGTCAAAGCCACATGTTAGGCGCAAGACACAAACACGCGCGCGCGCACATTCTTTTTCATTGCGGACTTCCGAACGTACCGAACACCGTCGCCGGAGGCGAGGTTGTATTCGAAATCATAGACAGCATATCGGCATCCCTTGCCAACAGCGCCCTAGTCGCGCATCAGCATTCCACATCCAAGAAAGGAAACAAAGAGAATCAATCAACTCGCGACGAGTCCCCCTTTCATGGGATATGTACTAACAGATTTGCTCTTAGTGGTAGAGTTGATCAACTTCTCCCGGAAGTTCTCCCAGTCGCCATCGGTGGAGGCATCCTCAATGACAATCTGCTTGAAGTCGTCGGAGAGTTTGAAGATGATGAACTTGTACTTCTTGGAGAGCTTCAAGTCATTGTAGGCCGTGATGCAGTCCTGTGAAACGGTTGCTCTAAAAATAGAGACGGGAGTGGCGGTGGCAGGTCAGCTGTGTCGGTCGGCCATAGGAGCAAGTCGAGGAGGAGGATAGAGAGGAGCATCGCGATCTTGAACAAGGAGTGTAGTAAAATGGTGAAAGCTTTCAAGTAACGTACCCGGATTGAGACTACCGATTCACCAAGAAAAAGTTAGCCCCTTATAAAGCTTTCTCGCATGCACAGAGATATCGTGGCCCGACTTACCATGGTTGCTATCTAAGATGAGGGGTGCGTGTGGGGGTGGAGGGAAAGGGGTGAAGGGCGATAGTTGCGGAAAGACTTGCTGCAGTGTCTGGTCAGCTACGATGGCGGCCAAGGAACGGACGACCGGCAATGGACAACGTACAGTGATGAGGCCTTTGCGACCGATGATGCGGTGTCGCGATAGGGGGGATAAGACGAGAGCAAGGTTGTGGCGGGAAAAGTGCCTCTTTGTTTGTTGGAGGTTAACCGTTCGGAGGGGGGGACCTTTAGCTTTAGCCTTTGGTGCTTTGGCACTAATAAGTACTGCCGCCGTGGAGGGAGAGTCTGGAGCCTGGCCGAGAAAACAACCACATCATCATGGTGGGGTTGTTGGCCGTGGGATGATGTCTGCACGTGACACGCCATGGCCTTTTAGGCTACGCAATCCGGTCGACGACGACGTTGAACGGCATTGCTAGGTACCTACCTGTACATACATGGTCGGCAACATGGCAAGTTTCCCCATGTTCCGACTTTCCCCTATGTAGTTATGTACGTACATACATGATACATACCTAGTTGTACAATTAGGTACTCCTCAGTCCTGAGTCCTGACTCTTGAGTCCCTCATAACTCCGGCCCACTTGCAACTTGCAAGTTGCGACTGTCATACTGCTCACTCAACCAAATGATGCCATGATTGCGTCCCGGAATCACACATGTGAACAACGCTGGGTAGTTGGTCCATCAATTAACATCAATTAAAATGTGTCATTTACTGTCATTTGTCGTTTTTTGACTGTTTTACATGGCCACGTTTGACTAGCTATTATACAGGATATAAAAACAAAATTCAAATCAAAACATGCTGACATGAGGAGAGAGGAGAATTCATGCGCCGCCCTTTTTCCCTCGTTGACCAGCCTGTTTCACAACACCACTGGCTTAATTTGTGCAAAGAAATGGATGACAAGGCCCGCTAAAACAATCTTACATCATGCCCATGCCTCCCATGCCGCCCATGCCACCCATGCCGCCTCCGGGGGGTCCAGCGGGAGACTTGTCCTCAGCCTCAACAATGGCCACTTCGGTGGTTCCCAACAGAGAGGCAACGCCGCTGGCATCAACGAGACCAGTACGCACGACCTTGAGGGGATCCAGGATACCGGCCTCGATCATGTCGACGAACTCACCCTTGGCGCTGTCGAACCCCTTGTGGAAGTTAGTAGCGTGCTCATCCATGAGCTTGCCAATGATGACGGAGCTCTCCATGCCGGCGTTCTCGATGATGGTGCGGGCGGGGCGGGTAATGGCGCTCTTGACAATGTTGATACCGAGCTGCTGGTCAAAGTTGGCAGCCTTGACATCCTTCAAGGCTTGAGCAGAGGCCTTGATCAAAGCGGTACCACCACCGGGCAGGATACCCTCCTCGACGGCAGCGCGAGTAGCGTTGAGGGCATCGACGAATCGGTCCTTCTTCTCACCAACCTCGACCTCGGAGGAACCACCGACCTTGATGACGGCGACACCGCCAGAGAGCTTAGCCAAACGTTCTTGAAGCTTCTCCTTCTCGTACTCAGAGGTAGTGGGGTCGGCAGAGACACCGCGAATCTGTTCACATCGCTGGGCAATGGCGTCCTTGGAGCCATCGCCGTTGAGGATGATGGTGTCCTCCTTGGTGATGGTGATGGAACCAGTAGAGCCGAGCATGTCAATGGTGGCCTTCTCGAGCTTGATTTCGAGCTCGTCGGTGAAGACAGTGCCGTTGGTGAGAACACCAATGTCGCCGAGAATAGACTTGCGGTTGTCACCGAAGCCGGGGGCCTTGACAGCCGCAACTTGAAGCTGGCCACGGAGCTTGTTGAGAATGCAGACGGCCAGGGCCTCGCCGTCGATATCCTCGGCAATGATTACGAGAGGGCGACGGGTCTGAGTGGAGATTTCGAGAGCGGGGATGATGTCCTGAACGGCAGAGATTTTCTTCTGAGAGAGAAGGATCAAGGGGTTCTCAAACTCAACCTTTTGGGCCTTGGCATCGGTGATGAAGTAGGGAGAAACAAAACCGCGATCGAAGCGCATACCCTCGGTGACCTCGAGCTCGTCTGACATGGTCTTGCCCTCCTTGACGGTGATGACACCCTCCTTGCCAACCTTCTCCATGGCATTGGCAATCATCTCGCCAACATGGACATCGCCGTTGGCAGAAATGGTGGCGACCTGGGCAATCTCAGAGCTCGTTGTGATATCGCGCTTCTGCTCGTGCAGGTACTTGACGACGGCGTCAACGGCAGCCTGAATACCGCGGCGAAGGTCCATGGGGTTGCAGCCAGCGGCGACATTCTTGACAGTCTCGGAGAAGATGGCTCGGGCGAGAACAGTAGCCGTGGTGGTACCGTCACCGGCAACATCATTGGTCTTGGAGGCCACATCTTGTAATAAACGGGCACCGAGGTTCTCGAACTTGTCCTTGAGAGAAATGGCCTTGGCGACAGTAACACCATCTGAAAACGGGCGATTTAGCATCAAGTTTCTAGACTCAGACACAGTCTACTATTTCGAGAAGAACATACCCTTGGTGATCTTGGGCGAGCCATAGCTGGACTCAATCAGGACATTTCGGCCCTTGGGGCCCAGAGTAGTAGCCACGGCCTTGGCCAAGGTGTCAACACCGACCAGGAGGGAGGCACGAGCCTCAACTCCAAACTTGATTTCCTGTTTTCGTTTTATTAGCAATGACTCCTTCCACTTTCCTAACCCACAAGAGTTGAGAGAAATCATCCTACCTTGTGAGCAAATCGAACCTGCTGGCCAAGGCCGGCGCCAGTGCGGTAACGCGCGGCAGAGGACAAAGCCGTGGCTCGCGCCCGCGAACTCAATGTGCGCTGCATCTTTTGTGAATGAGAGAGGAAATAAAGAATCAACGATAAAGTCGCAAGCGAGACGAGGTAGCGTAGCTGGCAAGAAATGCGGCAGCTTTTGAGAAGAATCTGCGGAACAAGAGAAAACAAGCGGAAATGGGATGAATGGAGAAATGAACGGCCGACTTTTGGTTCCAGTCCGGAGCTGCTGGTCGCGTAGAAAAATTGGCACAGCGGCTCCAGCTAGAACCGGGCGGAAAAACGTATGCCCATGGCTAACGCGCCCCAGTTTGGGACCCAGAGAATGTTCTGGCCAGTTCCCCAATGCAGAACTTCAACCCAGCAGTGAGCACAGCACTCATCTCAGAGTCAAGTGACGGGGACATGACACAAATTCCTGTAACACACAGTCTCTCTCTGGCTCAAGCGAACGAGGTTTGTCATTTGGTGTCAATTTAATTCTCATTCCCATTCCGATCATAGCAATGTGTTTTTTTTTATTTCTAGAGATATATAAAACGATACTTGAACTTGTTAGGCCTAACCGGGCCCTGATTTCCAACAGTTCTGATCAACAGTATCCATCGGGCACCCACATGCATCTAAAAAAAATAAAAACAATCGCACGACGGGTTCCATACATACATACATCAACGCTGGCCTTCCCATGCTTCATCCCTACTTTTAAGCCAAACTCTGAACCATGTTCCGAAGCTCATTACCCACCATCAGTGCTCTTACAATCGCCCTCATTCAGCCCAGGGAAAAGCTCCTCCATGGGCCCTCCAATGTGCGACGTTGGCACCTGTTGCGACGGCGCCAAACCCGACATCATGCCATCTGGCGTCACGCCCCTCAGAGCGTTTGGGCTCACGACGTAGAACACATACTGACGCGAAGCATTTGATGGCAAAGCAGGGTTATAGTGTTCCGAGTGTTCAAAGCTGACGGCTGGCGATGGCAAATGGGAATCTGGGCGATGATAGTGGGCATATGGGCCCGCCCAGGGTAGCAATCCATTTTGCTGAGCAAGTCCGTATTCTTGCTGGCTGTGGATGAACTGTGCGTTTGCAGCCATGTCTGGAGTTACGGTGCTGCTAGCAAAAGAGTGAGAGGGCGAAGTGCTTTCCGTAAAAAAGCTGCCGCCACCTGTCTCTGAGGCATGCGCGGGCTCCCGAGAATAAATGTGCTCCAGCTCCTGTATCCGTGTTGTTAGCGGATACTCCATGTGCTGTACATCGATCTACTCACCATGTTGCGATCGCTGAAGTTGTGAGAATAGTGGCCTCCAAGACTCTGCTTTCGATCCTCGATCTCGAATCCATGCTGAGGGGCCATTTCCTCATGTAAAGGTGTCGGCTGCATTGAAGCAACCTCAGGGGCGCCACGCGTGGGCGAAGGCGAGCAAGGGCGCACTCTTTTAGTGGCTGGGAGGCAAGGGGAAGAAGGGAAGTCCCTCTCGTTACCTACAGACGAAGACGAACTCTCAACACCTTGTTGATAGTCTTCATCGGACAGGTTCACT
This sequence comes from Claviceps sp. LM84 group G4, assembly GCA_018360345.1. Lineage (NCBI taxonomy): Eukaryota > Fungi > Ascomycota > Sordariomycetes > Hypocreales > Clavicipitaceae > Claviceps > Claviceps sp. LM84 group G4. The sequence goes on along the minus strand of SRQH01000246.1, from coordinate 28,268 downwards.
GCATCAGGCAGATTGAGCTTCGCGTCATCGAGCCTCTCGTCAAATGTGACTGCCCGTGTCGTCTCCAAGTCGTTACTGTCAACATTCTGCCGGGTGTACCCGCGGATATCAGGATCGACAAATGATCCAGCCTTTTGCGGCGGCGGAGGAACGAGATGGCCCTCTGCCACAAGCTCCCGACGAAGGCGATGGATATGCTGACAAACAGCTTGTCCCGAAGAGCCAGGGTGCAGCCGATGAGCAATTGCATCCCAGGGCATGGTTATCTTGTGCCTGCTGCATTCATACTGGATATGCAGGAGCAACTTTTCTGCCATACGAGGGCCTGCAGAGAGAAGAGTCAGCAGCCATAGCAATCAGCAAGAAGCCCAAGCAAGGGAAACGAGGAGATATAAAACAAAACGTACGGCTCCACATGATCAGACTGCGCCCTGATTTGCGTCCATTTCCCTTCCGCTGCTCAGTTGTAGGCAAGCGGTGCGAATATCGGGCAGTGCGAGGCGTATCATCTTTCTTTTGAGGCGGACTTGAAACTGAAGCAGAAGTGAGCAACGAAGCTTCTGCGTCCTGAGCCTGTGATTGACTCCTCTTTCTTCCCTTAGCAGGAGCACGCCGTTGTTGGGTAGAGCCTCGTTTCGTCTCAGAGCCCATGATGACCGAATAAACAAGGAATTTGGAATTGTAAGGAGAAGGATTAGAATGCTCTGCGCGAGGCTCAGCGGTCCTGATGTGAGGAAAAGGTGAGATTTGCGAGGGACGCTGTGAATCGGAGGAGAAAGTGAGCAATTTCTTTGTGCGAATGTGGGCAATAAAGCGACGATTGAATGACACGATGAATCGGAGGACAAAGCACCCAAAGTTTTGTGAAACCACGAATTTTCGAAACTTTTAACAGGAACAAAAATGAAGACAGTCAACAAAATCACTTCTCACGGCTCGCCTATGAGGGCAGAGTATGGCACAAGGGAAAAAACAGATGGCTGGGTTCGCATTTTATGATCCGACCGCTTTGTTTTTGTTGATTGCTAATAGGTTGACAGCTGCAACGGCTGGAACAGCTGACGACGCTGGCGAAGCGAGTTTGGCGATCAAGTGACGCTCAATCATCAATGCACAGCTTTCATGAGTTTCATGACACGACGCACTAGACAAATCTACAGCTGCGTGCCAGCAGAAGCAAAATGTCGATTCCGAAATGATAATTTATCGACGACTGAAAAAGGAATTCGCATCGATGCCCAGTACCAATCTACATCATCGCCTCATAGCAACTCCGTCATAGCATAAGATGATGATATCAAGTGTCCCGACATCTCGGTACTAGGTTTTCCAGGATAAGAACGGCCTCCGCTTCTTGCACAGCTCCACCATCAAGTCACAGGGGAAGGGATTACTATATACTCTCTCCAGCAGCAGGTCAAAGTTCTGCCAACATGCGTTGTCGAGTGCATCAGAGAGCACAGGGTTGCCATCAGTCTCCAGCTTCTGCGTATCCTTGTTCTGAGCTCAATTCGCACCAGTCTTGTGCTTCACGAGCTTGGCACTGTTCAACGAGATGGAAGCGTCAGGGGCAAGTATCGATCTTGCGATTACGGATAGATGGATATATTGAGGATCTCACAGTGCACACGGCCATTATCGGTTTTTCTGATCCAGGAGATCAAGAGCTTGATCTGTTCGGCTGTATTGTGGGCGACTGGCATTCTTCACAGGGAGTGTACGGAGGGATGATAAATTATCCTACCTCTGGTGAACCGTGATGTTCAGACTGGCCGATGTGGACATAATACGGCCGAGGCGCTTATGGAAGTTCGGGTCGTCCGTCGTCGGGACGACCGACGGTGTAAGTGACGGCGGACGATGGAAGACAGCTGGCAAATGAAGATATGCACCGTATACTGAGGATACCTCTTCTATGTGCTTCCTCGCCAGGGTCATACCTGCGCTCGATGCTGAAGCAGTCTGGGACCTCAGCCCGCAGCTCATATAATATACGATGAGCACCTCCGATAAAGTAATGGCGTCTATATTCTGTCAACGCTACCACGATTCACAAGCACCGCTGCCGATTACCTTTTCCACATTCAACTCGAGTCTCATCCCAAAGTGACTGTCTGATAGTCATTCCAAAGCATCAAGCATTTTCCCGTCCATCCCATATACAGCGATACCGCATTCAGCTTCAACGCCAGCTGTAGCTCCAATGTCAGGCTGCAACTCTGCCTCTACCTTCCTTCAAAAACTTATCCCTTATTACAGCCTCCGCCAAGGTCGCCGATCTAACCACTTTCTTGGTCGGCGTTCGCGACACCCCCAGTACCCTGGTCTCGCCAACCATGACAGACATTTGCCGAAAACGCTCCTTGGCGCGCTTGGCATCCTTGATGCCCAGATCAGCCGCCACTCTGTCCCAGTTTGCGTCGGGTTTCTGGGCCATGTTGTCGAATACAGTCTTGACTAAGCGTGTTTCGTTGTCGGTCAGACTGCTGGGCGTTAATGGTACGTCGCCTTCGGTGGTCGTGGTGGCTGTGCCTTTTTGGGGCATGCTTTTTGGGAGGGGGAGAATGGGTTAGTTAGCTCGAGATCCGTAGTTTGGGCTTTGTTTCTCTCATCATTTCTTGCTCGTGGTCTCCTTTTCCTCTGGATTTTTTTCTTATTTACTCATGGTGTCCCCTCTATTGTTCAGTTCTTTCCCTCTTCTTCGTCTTGCAGATTTGGTCGTTCGGAGTCAAAGTTGTGTGAACCGCTGAACAGACAGAACCTGCAATGAAGTAGAAACCAGGTACACAAGTCTATGTATAAAAAACACGGTGCATTTGTAGTTGTTCTATGCCTGAAGTTAGTAAAAGAGACAAACAACTGCTGCTGCATTGACGAGAACCGTCGTCGAGAAGGAAGAGACAAGCCCAAATTGCGAAGCTTGTGAGCCGAAGGACCTACCTAAGTCACCGCATTCATCACACTAGCACAAACACACACATCACGGCGTCGGGAATAAAGACAATACCAAAGCACAATAGCACAATGTCCGCTCAAAGATCCATGAACACAGAAGAGCAAGTCCTGTGTCGATGGATGTTTCAAGATCAGTCGGTTGCACGTTGCCAAGAAGGCTTAATGTCAGCGACTTCATCCTATCATCCCAATCCCATCTCCAACCCCCAAGATTGTCATTCTTTGGGGTGGTGACACCGCCATCCATGATCCACGACACGTCCTCCTTCAAAAACACACCATATATGCCCCCTCTATGTCTTCCAAAACAGATCCCCTGTTTCCTCCTCCAACAAGCCATCCACCTCTTCATGCATTACCGCGTCCTTCTCATCCACCCTCTCGTCCACCCCCTCCTGCTCCCCCTTCACACCCTCCACCATATCAGCATCGCCGTCTTCCCTCCGCTCCTCCTCCAAGTCTACATCTTCGCCTCCGTCTTCTTCCACTGCTTTCCCCTGGACTTTTCTTTTGCTGCCAGCCCGTAACAGCGCCTTGACAACCTTCGTGGGCGTACTCGCCCCAGAACCTGAACGCGTCATCTTGGTTGTGGGTGTTCCCGCCACAGACCTCATTGTTTTCGTGTACGCCCGACAGGATGGTGGGGGAGTGGTAACCGTTGGCCCTGCATCGCACTTGATTCCGAGTTTTCGCTTCACCTGTCCGAAACGGACCTTTTGGGAGCGGGCGGGAAGACGAGCGCCCAAAACGTGAGTCATGTGGCATTGGAGGCAACGATGAAAGGAGAGTATTTTGTAGTCAAACATGGAGGGAAAGACAACTAACTGGGGGCGAGGAGACGAGAATGTACGTACCTTGGCGACGTCGGCGTTCTTGAAGCTCTGTTCCAGGGCAACGGCATTCCAATCGATATCTGCCTTGTTGCGGGTGTGCTTGACAATAGCAAAGAAGAACATGGCCTCTTGGGCAGTGGGCAGTCTCTTCTTGGATGTGGTGTGGCCAGCCATGACAGTGTCAAGACTCAAAATTGAGCTGCGCCGAGTATGGGAACGGATGGGATGATTGGGGATCTCCTCGAGAATAGGAATGCTTACCCGAAGAAGCGGAAAATAGTGAATGAGTATAATATTAACAGATGAATGTGGAAGCGATACTAGCGATTGATAAGCCGGAAGTTGCCGCGAACTGAACCAATGACCACTGTTGCACGTCGCGCAGGTGCCGGCAGTTGGTGATGCAGTGAATCAAATGAGATGTTTGGTCTGGTGAGCGTTTGCATAGGCAGGTGCGCGGTTACACACGATAAAATGGAGCGAATGGTGAAGTAATGCTCTTTCTCTCAACGAGTAAGTTAATTCGTATCCTACTTTTACATTTTGAAGACAAATCTTTAAACATCCCGACTCCAAAAGCTCGTTGTCTGAGCATCCATGTCCTATCAGTTCCGCGTATTTTGAGTATTGTCATTAGGTCATAAAGCAAGAAGAGGAGAAAGCGTCAGCCATGCGCCAGTCATACAGTATACATACAGTCCACACCAAAGCCCGCCTTATCGGAAAATCAAAGAATGGAAGGGTCATAAAATGACTCATTCCACTCATGGGATGGATCTAATAATGATATAGGGCTGTTGGGATCGGGTAGGTCTGAGCACTCGAGACCTGGGCTTTGGACTTCGGCCGTTGCATCACCGTATTTGCTTCTATCGCGGGCAGCTTTAAAGACCGTGAAAGACTCAGAGTACGCAAAATGACTGGGGTCCGGGAAGTCATTTTTGCCGTCAACCATGGGAGAAAAAGCGCCTGATGCCGTGTTGGTCTGCCCTCTCTCCATGACGACGGGGCATACAGAGACCATGTCGTCGCTGCACGGTGTCGGAAAACGGGAGCTATAATCATCGCTGTATGGAGACGCGAGCGAGGTAGGCGATGACTTGGACGGTCATTAGCAAAGTCGATGATGATGATGGACGTGATGAAGTGATGGGCATACCTGAGCTAGCGATGACAAATCCACACCAGAGTCGGATTTGCTGATGGTGTTCTTTTTGGACGAGCCTTGTCTTTTGCATGGCTTCGATATCTTTTTGTCTTCGTCGTGCCGAGTGCGCTTTTGACGCTTTTGACGCTTTTGACACCCTTGACCCGTGATGGAATCTCGGAGACGGGAGAACCTCATTCTTGCAGCATGCCCGTTCCCAATAGGCTCTAACAGTACGGGGTCTTGAGCGACTTGATTCCAGTCAATCTTGTAACGATTCTCAGTACAGTCGCAACACGCGGGAAAAATAAATATCAGGGTCCACTAACGTCCTTTAAGCTTTTCTGCTTTATAATCGCAAACAATAAGCGAACCGTCGCATTCTCAGCATGGGAAGTCATGGCTGCGACGCTTTGTAATTTGGATGACGTGCGACCTGCTTACTCCAAGAGAAAGGGAGATAAAAAAAAGATGAAGCAGTAGGAGTAGGCCTTTCCGTCAGGATGACCCGGCAGAGATATATAGCCAGCAAGGGCTTTAGGGAACGCCGCAAGACAACTCGAATTGATGTAGTCCTAGAGATAACTGGGAGCTTTTCAGACGAGTTGAAATTCGAGAGGTAAGACCTTGGCCGACCCAGTGGGTAGAGTCATCGACAGTTTCGATTCGGCTGAGACAAGTGTCGGATGGGCGAACCAGTATGAGTCGAAGCAGGTGACGAACACACCAGGGACGACGAGATAGACCCCCCCAAAAAGATTATCTTGCTTGGCGAACTGTTCACGAAGGTGGCAAAGACAATATGCTCCATGTACACAACGAGGGTGAAGAGCAGAAAGCTAGTAAAAGAGCCGAGACGAAATTGTCTTGCAAAGGAACGAAGAGTTTGGAAAGAAGGAGATGACGCATACCGCCTTGGGGAATCGCTCGTTTTAAACAGAGGGCATCGAACTCGACGCTTGGCGTAGATTCAAGAGGGGGGGGGTGAACGAATGCAAGGCCCAGGAACCCGACACAAGCAGCTGCTTCAAACTGGGAAGCTCGAATCTTTCATGTGAGGATAGGGCATGGCTGGCATTGGCTGGCTAGCGCTACGGCAATCTAGGAACAGGGATGCCCGGGGATGAATGGAGGGATGGAGGGATGCGTACTCCGTAGGCAGACGCATGGAGATGCTGGAGGCATGCGTGTGCGATGGTGAGTGGTGCAAGTCGTGAGGCGTGAGTCGCGACTCGCGGATCAAGCGTTTGGGGTGTGAATTCAATCTGCGGCAGTCCAATGTGCATTATCATGTTTGATTCTTGAATGCAGTTGGCTCGTGCCTGTCTGCCTGCATGTCTGCCTGCATGGGGGTCCGCACAGTGTATGGGGTAGCCGTGGGCCGCGGCTCAGTTGTGTCTTGGCGCTGTGGCGCTGCGACGACGAGCGGCCAGCGGCCACAGCATACGGAGTACGGAGTACAGTGGCCTGTAGGCTGTACGGAGTAGGGCGCAATAAACTGCATCATCTGCATGCCACAGCACCCCCAGCTTCACCAACTTCCGCCCTATATGTACCCGCGGGGAGTGCCCCAGATCCTGTCCGTTCCGCCAACCGCCAAGTTTCCAACCCCCAGGGCCCAGCCCAGACTGAATACATACCGTCGCGCTACAAACCGAGAGGCCAGTGTAGGGCTCTGCCTCAAACGACTGTCACGGCGTACGTACTAGTGACACTACTACCTACTCCGTAGGTAGGTATGGAAGGTCCTGCGATGACAGGGCCCGCCGTTGCGGTGTGAGCGGGACCGTGTGACTCATCACCGGGAAGAGAGAGCAAAACCGAAACAAGAATAACGAGTCCAAGGGGGTGCCGCGATGGCGCTGCACTCAAATCCGTATGAACGTCGTGTGTACCCCTGGACACCTTGTCCGGGGCACACTGCAACGCTTTCTTGACGCTCAGCGCCAAGGGCCTGCTGCAAATGCATCCATTTCAAGCAAAGTAGGTAAGTATGTCCCGAGGCTCTATAAGTTGATACTGGATCCAATAGCACACGTGCCTGTCATTCTAGCGATGTTGGATATATCCGACCATATTTCATAACATCGTCTCAGCGTGAGCCCCGTCGTCCGAGGCTACCCGAGCCTGAGTCGCCATCTGCACCTGCATTGAGTCAATCAAGTTATGTACTGAGACTGACTTTTCCTCTTTTTCCACCAGTCGCTCGGTGAATCAAGTCCTTGTTTGCTTCAAGGGATAGGTACCAAATGCCAAACGCAGGAGAGGCCCCAGCGTAGGCCCCTCTCCCCATCACACCATGGCTGAGGCCAACGACAGCCGTCTTCTTCAAAAAGAGGGGCCAGCGGAGAAACCATCACGACGTAGAGATGATTCCAACTTGTGGTATCTCGGCGTGTAGAAGCGCAAAAAGGCTCTGGAAAATTCGAGGAAGAATAAAAATACTACTCAAGGATCTTTGGAAACCACGAAACCAATCTCCATGGTGCAACAACGACTGTATTTCCCATCGCCGTCGTTGGGGGGCCATTCGGCGAAGTCGTGGGGAGACGCGACGGGCGCGAATTTTTGTGGGGACGTTGCATGACCAGGTTTCCGCCAGGTTGCCACGAACTCACGTGAGCGGCTTGGCTCAACTTTTTTCGCCACGCCGATTGGTCGCGGCTGTCTTTGCTTTTCGGCATGCGTTTGACGGAATGAGAAAGAAATGTCGACAATGTGCGTTAACCTTTCCGGCACATCGACACGCCACTCATGGACCGTTTGAACTTGTGATTAGGACCTAGGTGCAGAAGATGCGAGAGGGTACCTAGTTGCCGACATTCCGAATTTGATGGTCATCCAGTTGGATGTCTCAGTGGCTGTCTAGCAACGCCTACATGTAGGTACTCCGTAAATGCTCCAAGTTTTAACACACTGACACGATGCTTTCCCAACGCAGCACAAGATTGCTAGGTACATCTTATGTCACTCACGGACTCCGGAGTCACGAGTCACAGCAACGGCTACAAATCAGACAAAGAGTGGGCAAACGCCGCTTATCGGCCAATACGACCCTCGCGTCATAACTTCTCAAGGAAGACATTATTATCGTCCAAAAGAAGCCTCTTTTCAAGGTACCTTGCAGCCTTGTTGGTGTTACCTATGTACATATGTACATACGGATACATACATGCTCTTTTTCCCGTTTCCAAAAGTCCCATTCACTGCTCTGACGTCTTAACCTCGGCTTCGGAATATCAGATATTCCGGCCTATCCCCGCGCCAAAGATTTCAGCTTGCTCTCAGTCTCGACCAGGGATGACGCTACTAATTTTCTTAGAGACACTTTTCTTACTCGATCCAGCCGCGCCTCTACTCCGTACTCGTAGACGCGACTTATCTACACGTTCGGAGTACGGGACCGTACTAAAAAGCAGAGCCCACATCGACTAATAAGAGGCAAAACGTCGCCAAGGCTCATTCGTCAAAAGTCATCCGTCCTCTGAGCTCTCACTAGCCCCCCCACTTCTAGCCTGCGTATGTACCTTTTTGGTGGCCTTCCCATGATGAGCCACAAGAATTGGAATGATCGCGCCGATAAAGATCTATTCTTCACAATTCTATCTTTCAAGGACGTCGGCCTCATTAGTGGGGAGGAGTGGTGTAGGATTGGGAACCACATGCGATGTCTTGGCTATAGGTTTACCAATGAGGGATGCCGGTATGTCGTTTGAGCGCGGCTGTCACCTTTTCATGACATGACCCAATTTTCGATTCTCATTGTAAAACGAGCCGATGAGCCGCCTTGCTTTGCAACTTCGCGACTCCCGTGCCCATGTTCCATTGAACATATTCTTCTTATGATGAACAGTCCGTTATCACATGCCCTTGACTTCAAGTGAAGTTCGCCGCGTGATACCCATATCCTCATGATGTGATGGTGCTCTCATCTTTATTCCTCGTTTTGTTCCCAAAGATAGACTTGGCGTCAAAAGTAATAAAAATTCATCGTTCCGGCAAGTTGACAATGAATACTCTCGCAGGCAACACTTCCAAGGCCTGCGAAGGGCCCAGAATAAAGCCGAAGCAGTCGGCACCGCTGTTGTTCCAAATCCCTATCACGCTGACCCGACGCTGAATCCCATCACCCGGCGACCGGGCCCCGGCAGAGGTCGGCCAAAGAAACACTCGCTGGCTTCCGCACCGGAAGTCGGGCAGCTCGTCGTGAAACACACTTATCCCACCCTACTTCCCAGGCCGGAACCTGTACATCCCCCGACGCCTGCTCCCGAGCAACATATCCGGCAAGCAGTTGAGCCATCACAGCCTCATGAAGCGCCGACACACGTGGGAGCCTTCTCTTCAGCCTACACGGCCGACGCTCGTCATGTGTCGTCATTCCGGGCCGCAGACGGCGGTAGCGGTAGCGGTAACGGTAACGGCGTGAGGACTGGAAATGATGGCGGAAACGGAGACGAGGGCGAAGGTGCTGTCGGACGGTTCGGGGAAGAGCGTGCTGTCAAGAGACGAAGATTCGAGAAACCTCCGGATCTCGAGCACTCAGCACCGCCTTTAGCACCACCTTCAGCACCGCTTTTAGCATCAGCCTCAGCACCATTTTCAGCGCCACCCTTAGCACCACTCGAGGACGAGGCAGTGCTGGCTTTGGCGGCTCATACTGGCGCGTCAGTGCCGAATCTCCAGGGCAAGTGCGTCACGTCGTTACCAGTTGCGGCTTTTCAGCTTTCGGGTGCTAATGCAGTCAATAGCTTCCCTTATCCATAACAACACATAGCACAAATGGGGGGGTATTGGTAAGTTCGGGAATCGGCCAGCGGAGGAAAGCCGCTTTGACTAGGGTTCTTTTGGAGTTTCCGAGTATGCGATCATCTTCTGTGGGTTGATCTTTAGCGATAGATTTTGGAATTATGTATGTTTATGGAAGACGTGTGCGAAGTGGAAGTTGTCGGAATTTGTAGCATGGGATGCATAACGGAGCGTGTTCCAACAGAGCATCTGGTAGCGAGACAGCCCAGAGCTGGTGCTAGTCGTGTGCACACAGCTGGCTCTATATGGTAATCAAAGCAATCATTTACTCAGCCTTGTTCAATACACGAACTCAAACACGTTGTCCGCCTTTTTTATCTCTACTTCCTCTTAAGAAGTTAAGTTACGTCTCTCTTCTTCGACCCCGACTTGATGAACGGACCCTGCCTCACAGTCACAGACGTCTTCTGATTCTCACCGCTGCCGGCGTATCAGGCAGCTTGTCGGCCAACAACAGAGGCGAGACTGGCATCTGGGGCGATCCTGCTTTTCTGCATGACTTCTTCATGTGTCTGTACTTGGCGAGGACTGAGGCCCGTGTAATGACCCCCGCCGGGCCTCTTCCGACCTTGGATCATCAGGTTACCTGGGATGGCATCCGGCAAAATGAAATCAAGACTTTCTCTGAAATCTACGTTGCAAGGAAGTAGTATCAACTCCTACTATCCAGTCAAGTTCACCCTTTTCTTTCTTCTGCTTCATCCACCACCAAGCCCACTTGGTTAGGTAGTGGTCACGGGTAAGAGTCTCTACCCCAGGACATGGTGTTCCCGTTGGGTGTCTTCTCTACTTGTAGATGAGGACAGACGCCTTCTTTTTGATGTTGAACAATTCTACCTAGTCCTACTCAACTGTTCAACGTTCCTGAACCAGTACTCCGACACTTCATCTTGTTACCTTGCAGTATATCCTGCTCACCTCAACTTACACGCCCTCCTTTTTCACACTCGCGCAACAACGCAGTGGTGCTGACTTACTCCCTGCAAATGACTTCCTACATGTGACGGGGTCGAAAACCCCATCAGGTCGTTCTCTTGCTTCTGCGCACCATGTTCCAGCTCATAGAATCCCCGACTGAGTAGATCGGGTCATTTGTGTTTGGCCTGACGAGCCATGAATACACCTGTGGTGCAACTTGCAAGCTATTCCTCTGTAATTATCTGATTCCACTGCTCTCTGAGTGCCTGTGACGCCCTCTTCTGAGTGCACCAACAAGGCCAATACTTAATGAGGTTTCTTCTCTCCGACATGCTCACCGTTGGACAGTGGCCACTAGCTTGACCCTCCGTCAAAGGTCTGAGGGCGCACAGCATTTTCCAGAGCGCTTTGTTTGTGCCATGTGGGCTCTCAGGATCTTAGGACCGTGTTATTTGCTGCATGCGACGATGTGAGCGAAGTGGTGTTTTGCAGGCCCATAGGAGGGACTCTGGTTGAGCTGCGAAGACACGGACCATAGATGTCGACTTGAAAAACGATGCGATACTTTGCCCGTACGGCTGTGAATGCTTCCTTCATCATATACCATATATATGTCATCTTTGAGGGACTACAAAAAAGTTGCGCTCATCATCTATTCCTTCCGGTACCCATTTATCCCACTCCAATCCGTTCTCTTGGTCGTGCGTTACCATTCTGTGCAGCCAGTGACCGTTGATACTAGCACTTACAGCGTCACTTTATCCTCCACTCGCCCACCCTCTCTGTTTGGCTTCGCAGCTTCATCAGTATACATGTACGTCCGTCGTCTAACCGGCTCTCGTCCTCCAGGGTTATCCTTAATTAATGATGAGTAATCGACCATTTCAAGCCGTCAGTCCCCCCCCTCATTACATCATCAGCGCTCTTCTTCTCCATCTATATGAGAACTGTTGAACCTTAATTTCTGAAGGTTGACTAACTAGAAAGAAGAGAAAAGCCAACGCGGCGTGGATTCTTTTAAAAGGCTCTTGATTGCTGCAGAATGATGTAACCGAACAGTGTGACTGATTCGCCCAAGCCGAGACATAACAAAAGCCAGTTGCAATACCTCATGCAAAAGAGCGCATATCAGGATCAATGAAAATGGAATGGTCATCACATTCCATGTCCTGCCATCGTAGCAGCAAGAGGCGACTATCAACTCCCAGTATTCCTCCGTGATCCCATGCTTGAGCTGCCCGCAAAAAATCAAAAAAATCACAAACGCCAAGTCCGTCACTCGCAGTAAAACATATCTACCTTGGAGCTCGCCCATCTAGTCTATGGCCGTCACTACTGCTCCCCTTCTTCTCCGGAGCCTTGGCCGTCCCATCCTCCTCGCCCTTGCGCTTACTCGTGCCCCGAAGACTTTGGCCCTGCCCCGCAAAGTGCTGTTTCTTGGCCCCATTTTGTTCCTGCTTCTTTTCCTTGTCCTCTTCGGTCTTCAGAGGTTTGTATTCGTAGCCGAAAAACAGCTTGTTGGGGGCCAGGCGAAGTGGCGCTGGCGCCCCTGTCCGGCTCTTGACAGCTGCTGGCTCAACAGGCACAGGCGTGGCAGGCTTTGGTGTGGGAGCCTTACTCCCCTTTTTCACCAGTCGCTGGCCTTCGCCCAGGAAATTGGTAGGCGTGCTGGTGACGGATGGAGCGATTGAACTGAAGCCAATGGCTTGCGCCATGGTACCCTGACCGTGAACAACACCCCCTGCTGGAACGCCGTTTCGTGTGCTTCCTGGGGTATTGATGCCGCTCTTCTTCTCTGGCTCTACGTAGCCAACGGGGGGAGCGAATTCGACAGATACGTCGGTCTCGATCATGCTGACACCCATCTTGTCCGTTTCAGGCTTCACATCCAGCACGGCCACATCGTAGATCTCGTCGTTGTACTCGAAATTGAATACATCGCCCTTGGTGAGTGTAGCAAAGTTTCGAAATGCTCTCTCCAGAACGGCCTTTGGATCACTAATCTCCAGAAAGTTGACAGACTGGGGTTGTAGCTTGACCATTTTTGCCAGCTCGAGCGATGTGGTTCGGATCTGTATCATATCGCCTACGTCCATTCCAAGCGACACCATCATCTATATGACCGGTCGAAGAAGTCAGTAAAGAATCTTGGCCACGAGCAAACCGAAGAGTGGCATGGTCACTAACCCACTGTGGGATGTATGCTCTTCCCTCCTCGGCAATAAACTCCAGGACACCAGCGTGAGAGTGTCTGCCCATTTCTCCGTTGATCATCTCCATCAAAAGTGGCCACTGCACGTGTAGTTTCGACACCTTGTCCAGTGCCGAAGGAGGTAGGATGATTTTGGAGCCATAGTTGAGCTCTGGTCGTTCGGATCCGGGGGCCATGACGACCGGATAGCATCGGTAGTACTCATCGAACCGCTGTATAATCGGTCGCCTGCCACGAGCCATATTGTAAAGGTGCTCGGGGTTGGACGGATCGAATCCGCCTCCAAATGCGGGCTGGAACTAGGCAGAAAGCTTGTCAAGATGTGCTGTGCATTTCATGGCTGGGCTGAGAACCGGCTCGGGGATCTTACCATGGTTGCTGTGAGGAACGCTCGATGAACTATGTAGCAGAAACTTTCGACTTATTCCTCGTTATATCTTTTCAGTGAATGCAACGGCAAGTCCATAGAGTGTCGAAGAGGTATGATAGTGAAGAAATGAAGATATGTAGGTCGGTAGGTTAATGCGAGACTTACCTAGGTACCTTATGTCGCTGACTTGGATGTGGGGCGGCGAAGGCGAAGAAGGCAGCTTTGGAATGACGCAGATTCACAGTCGCAGTGACATGGCACATGAGCATTTCTCATTCGGAGCTCCCCTCTCTCAGAACACAAAGCAAGAGATATCACTCCGCGGGACCGCTCTCGATCAAGCAAATGTAACTCCTGCAACTCATTGTAGCAGCCGACAGCTCATTTGGCATTCACTGTCGCGGCCAGATTCAGAAAGACGTCGCCCGCCGCACTCAGAAAAAAAGAACACGGCCCACCACCATGTCGTCGCGTTATTCTGCGGCGCGGCCGAATCAAGCCGGCGAGAACTTCGCCCGCACACACCACAATGAGACAGATTACGACAAGACACAAGTCAAGTTTGACGTTCGTAACCCGTCCATTCTCGCGCCCGACTCGAGAGAAGATGACGCCATCTTGGACGCAGACGTCATTGGCAACACAAACTCGACCAAGCGCGGCGCGGTCAACTTGGACGGCTACGATAGCGACTCGGACAATGAGACATTCAACGCCAAGGCGGCGAGCCGAAAAAAGGGCAAAGTAGACTTCAACGAGCAGCTGGACAACTACGATGCTTCTGGACAAGCTACAGCCGTAGTGGCTGGTGCTCCTGGCGCGGACGACGACGATGATGAAGACATGTTCGCCGTGGGCGGTGACGCTAGTCCGGCCAAAGACACGGAAGACGTGGAGGATGCCAATTTCGACAAGTCAGGGAAGAAAAAGAAGGACGTGCGATTCCTCGACGCGACACAAATCATGGGCCAGGATCATGACAGCAAAAGCGGCGGTCACATACGACTCGATGAAGAAGAAAGCGACGACGATGAAGTCGAAGCACAGCTGGCCGCCGAAGAAGAAGGTTTAGATGACGAAGTAGGCGCAGGCGGGCTCAAGAAAAACGCACCCAAAGTGGAAGCCTTCAACTTGCGGGCCGAGATGGAAGAGGGACAGTTTGATCAAGCTGGCAACTACGTTCGCAGAGCGGGTGATCCAGACGCTATCCACGACAACTGGCTGGCTGGAGTGAGCAAAAAGGAAATAAAGAAGGCGGCCGAGGCACACGAGAAGCGTGAAGCAGAAGCCCGCAAGCAGCGTATCGCAGAGGCCGATGTTCTCGTGTCCGACCTGCTCAAGACCCTTATCCTCCGATTAGAACCCGCCGAAACTCCGCTCGAGGCAATAGCTAGGTTTGGCAAACACCAGATCAAGACCAAAAAGATACCCAAGTGGAAGCTCAAGAAATTGAATAAGGGCGGTGCCGAGGATATGGACGTAGACAGTGTACCTGAACAAGATCCAGAGCAGGCTCGAATCAAGGAGGCCATCACTGTCATTACTGACGCGGCTGACAAATTATTCAACCGAGACTTTGAGGATATATACGAACAAGATCGCGAACTCTTGATGCGGGCGTACCGGCGCGAGACTGGAGAGGATTGGGTCGAGGTTGATGTACAGCAGCAACAAGATAACACATCTAGCGAGCCAGTTGCCCAGGAGTGGGAGTTTCGATGGACAGACGGCCGAGACGATGCCTCGAAACAGGGTCCCTTCCAAGCTTCCATGATGAAAGCTTGGCAAGATTCAGGCTATTTTGGGCATGGTGTTGAATTTCGACATGCAGGCCAAGGCGAAGATGCGTGGACAACAGCGGCTACTTTTGCCTGAAGCTTGGAAGCCCATCGGGTTGGTCTACCGTCTGACTGACAATTGGACAGCAGCCACGACTGCCAAGATGATGTTTGACTGTACGTAAGGCCAGACAATGGGAAGCATTCTGGTGAAACAAATGATTTAAACTCGACACGTGCGTAGAGCGAGTGGCTGTCTAGGTAAGCTCACGCTTGCAATAAGCTTTTGCACGAGCTTCGGAGCACTAGACTGCTGGAATACTGGCGGCTCCGGGACGTCTTACAGCGTGAAGATCCGGAAGAACATTCAGTCGGCGAAGCAGCCGTCCTTCTTGCTAGACGCTTGATGGCGGCCATACTTCGGAGTCATGACACGCCAACACAGAGACTTGAGGTTATCATGAAGCGGCAACCACTAGGTACATATTCTGGCCACTGGCAGAAGCAACATAATAAGGCTGTACATGTGCATTATTAGGTACTGTATATACCTAACTCAGGGGTGGCATGAGCCATCATCCATGAGTTCGGAACGTGTCGCCTACCTACCTCCTACATATGTACATATCCTAAAGGTACCCTGCTGCAGGGTTTTGGTGGGTTGGCTCGGCAGGCCGCAACCGCAACCGGAGTTGGAGCATCGCATGCATGATTGACTCACGAGTCCACGTCATGACAAGGCTGACTCAAGTTTTCATAACTTTCTGCTATGTATGTATATTCACATACATATCCCGGTAGCCATAGCACTTGCTTCATCATTTATGATCGTGTAATCCGCAGAGCTTTCTTTTCTATCGTCGCCGTCATGCTGATATGTATGTATCACTATCGCCTAGGTAATAAGGCCTTCGTCTAACGAGTGCCACTGTCCCAGCAGGGTTTACAGCGCCCGCTGGTAATAAGTACATAGCGGCGAGTACGAATCAAGCAATACCGCTGACGTCTTTCTGTCCCGCCAACTACCTAGGTATAACAGCGTGGCCCAGTGAGGGAGCAGAAACGGTGAGACCGAAAAGTGCTGGGGCGGTTGCGGCGTCCCCGCCCGGGTCCGAAAAAAAAAGACGCATCATCAAGGCGGGGTTGAGAAAGGGAGGAGACTCATCAGGACTCAGGACTCAGGAGAGTCACTCGTCACGACTCACGACTCACTACTCCGATAGAGCTTGTTAGGTATACCGTATGCATGTACATCCCCTCGCCGTCTCCAGAATAACTCTTTTATTAGGAGCAGATGGAACTGTTGAGAAACGCCCAGCTTCCTTGGTTGTTATCCCAGCACTAGCAGATCTAGCATGAACCATGTAAATATACCTATGTACCGACATACGTACATAGGTACCTGCTTGAACCCTGGCGGTGCAGGGAGTTGGATGCGTAAGACCCCTCATTGCGCCGCATTCGTACCATGAGGTTGGTCTCGTTTTGTTTGGCTTTTGGGTGCGAGGCAAGGCAAATCGAGCCGAAAAGACGCTCTCGAAGCGGTCGGTGAACAACTGCAATAGGTGCCTAAGATAGATAGGTACATAGGTAGTAAATATACATATGTAGATCGAGCATCTCACGGAGGATCAAACGGCCATGCTAGGAGTTGACGGGCATGAATGGGCATCAATCACGAGTCACATTGCCCAGATCAGGTCGACGAGCCATTAAATTGCACACGATTGATGCAGCGTGGCCGTGACAATTGTCGTTTGTGGTGTGATGTCAGCGATGCGGACGGGCAACACGGGCTTTAGTGTGGACAAACCTGGCGCCACCCGCCAGACTACGGCCGGTGCTCTCTCTCGGTGGTGCCTCGTCCGTTCCTTCCCAGGGAGACAGCGCAGCACTTATTTTTCCACCACCTTCTGTCCCTCCCCACCACATCTTCCCCTTCCTTTTCTTCTCCTCTTCCCCTCTTGCCTCACCAGTAATTGATTCGTTCTTGAGTCAACCATCTACAATTCCTTCCCCTAGAAACTTTCTTCGGTACGTCCAACGTCAAACATGATGCACAGCAAAGCTCTAGCTCTAGCTCTAGCTTGAGCTTCAACCTCAGCTCTAGCTCCAGCTCCAGCTCCAGCTTCAGCTCCAGCTTTGCTTCGCCTCTCTTTTCTTCCGGCGTCTGCTCTCAGCTGCGTATACTAACTCGAGCTCTCCTCGCAGAAGAATCCCACTTTACAATATGACTGTCAAGGTTGGCATTAACGGCTTCGGTCGCATTGGCCGTATCGTCTTCCGCAACGCCGTCGAGCACCCCGAGATTGAGGTTGTTGCCGTCAACGACCCTTTCATCGACCCCGAATATGCTGTGAGTAGTCTCTAGCGATCCCACGATACGTTTTGCTTGCCCGCCTGTTGGAAAGTCGAAGCATTTTTTTCTGCCCCTCCCCCTCCCTGACGTCGCGACCCCCGCTTCCTTCACAGCCTGCTTGTGGCACCGAAGTTCGACGACATCCCTGTCACACTTTTGCGCCCTCAAAAGTGACCCCACGGCACCGGCGTGAGCGCTAGACCGTGTTACAGGGCTGTGGTCACACGGTTCGACCAGTCTGAGACCGCACCAAGACGTCATGCAAGAACTCTATGGCAGTTGCGTCGACACGTTTTTTTTTTTAATCGCTAGCTCATTGCGAAGTTCTCCAGCTAACATCGTCCAGGCCTATATGCTCAAGTATGACTCCTCTCACGGCGTCTTCAAGGGTGAGATCAAGCAGGACGCGGACGGCTTGATTGTCAATGGCAAGAAGGTCAAGTTCCACACTGAGCGCGACCCTTCTGCCATTCCCTGGAAGGCGTCTGGTGCCGAGTACATTGTCGAGTCCACTGGTGTCTTCACCACTACCGAGAAGGCCAAGGCCCACTTGACTGGTGGCGCCAAGAAGGTCATCATCTCGGCTCCTTCTGCCGATGCTCCCATGTACGTTATGGGAGTCAACGAGAAGACCTATGACGGCAAGGCCGACGTCATTTCCAACGCTTCTTGCACCACCAACTGCCTGGCTCCCCTGGCCAAGGTTATCCACGACAAGTACACCATTGTTGAGGGTCTGATGACCACTGTCCACTCGTACACTGCCACCCAGAAGACCGTCGACGGTCCCTCGGGCAAGGACTGGCGAGGTGGCCGTGGTGCTGCCCAGAACATCATTCCCAGCAGCACCGGTGCCGCCAAGGCCGTCGGCAAGGTCATTCCCGACCTCAACGGCAAGCTCACTGGCATGTCCATGCGAGTGCCTACTCCCAATGTCTCCGTCGTTGACTTGACTGTCCGCATTGAGAAGGGTGCTACTTACGACGAGATCAAGGCGACTGTCAAGGAGGCCGCCAACGGTTCCCTGGCTGGCATTCTCGGCTACACCGAGGACGACATTGTGTCCAGCGACATGAACGGCAACACCAACTCTTCCATCTTTGATGCCAAGGCCGGTA
Organism: Claviceps sp. LM84 group G4; assembly: GCA_018360345.1. Classification (NCBI taxonomy): domain Eukaryota; kingdom Fungi; phylum Ascomycota; class Sordariomycetes; order Hypocreales; family Clavicipitaceae; genus Claviceps; species Claviceps sp. LM84 group G4. The sequence goes on along the minus strand of SRQH01000246.1, from coordinate 9,769 downwards.
TCTCCCTCAACAAGAACTTCGTCAAGCTCATTGCTTGGTACGACAACGAGTGGGGCTACTCCCGCCGTGTTCTCGACCTCCTTGCCTACGTTGCCAAGGCTGACGCTAGCAAGTAAACTTGCCACTCATCCATGAAGGGACTAGGACTGGAGAGACGGTGGAAAAAAAAATTGGGCGCCATTTGTGCCTGGCGTCATAACAAAAGTAGGCCATAATGAAATTCATGAGTTGGAGGAGGCCATGACACGAACAGGATACTGAATACGTGGGGTCTTGAGAACGGGCGGCACGGACACTGGGAGTAAATAGCTCGCTCAAACATGATAGATCTAACCGGTTCCTCACATATACTGTGCTTCGTGAAGGACTGATTCTGCTGTAGCCTGTGGGCGTCCCGAAGCCCCATGAATCGGAGTCTTGTATGCACGTGAAGAGCGTTGAGTCGTTGAAATTCGCATTCAAAATTGTCTGATCCACATAACTGTACAAAAATATCCAGTCGTCGTAAAGTGATTGTCACTCTGTAGTCGAGGTTGATAGAAGAAGAAATGCCCCGTAATGATCCATTAACTCCCTTAATACAGCACCCACCTACGCTTTTCTTCCCAGTGTTCTACTTGCTTTTCCCACTACTCTCTTGATCGCTTCTGACAGACGCGAGAGGAACTTTTGCTCTCTCTCCTCTGGTACAAGCAGAGCAAGCACGACGAAAAGAACCAAACGGCAAAGGAAAAGGAAGAAGAGAAGAGACAAAGCCAAAAAGCCAAAAAGCCAAGACAAAAGTAAGGAAAAAAGAAGAGAATGGAGAAGAGAAATTATTGGAGAAGGAAAGCGAAGAAGAAACCAAAACTCGGAACAGAAGAAGGAAGAAAAAAGACAACAGAACAGAATCAGAACAGAAGCAAAGCTACATGTGCGACTGAGCGACTTCCATGGCGCGCGCAAATGACAAATCAATCGGATTTCCTCTTTTTCATGCTCATCGTGTCTGTTGTGCAGAGACTGTAATGTAAATCAGGAGTACATACATGCAGAGGGGGGATATCGTGATACATGCATATACGTATATGCAAGCAAGGGCTGGAAGAATAAAATCGGATACAAGACGGCGGGGAGCCTGGAGGTGCGCCGGGAGAAGAAGGAAGGGTTGCTTGCTTGGACTCGTGGCCCGTGAGGGTAGGTAGGTAGGGAGGGGAGGGAGGGAGGGAGGTAGGTATGTTGGAAGGAAAGCTAGGTAGCAAAGCGAAGTTAAGGCTGAGCAAGTAAAAGAGCAAGACAAAGCTGAGCATAGGTAGTAAGGCTGAGCTAAACAAGGTAGGCGAGTTTAGCAAAAAAGCAAAGCAAAGCAAAGCAAAGCTGAAGAAGAAGAAGAATAAGAGGTAGAGTTGTGCTGATAAGCACAGCGAAGCAAAGAAGTATAGGTGAGGAGAGAGAAGCGAAGAGAACAGACAACAAGCCCCCACCCCCACCCCCCATTTTAAAGGAGAAGAGAAGAAGTAGGTAGGTAGGAGAAGATCAAGAGATAGGGGGGGATAGAGGGGGGGGAGCAAGTCGAGGCAGGCAACGTGCTCCGCCTGAGATAATGAAAGAAAGACGCCGTGTAAAGAGGAAACAAGTCGTATATGTTGCTTGCGTTTGGCAAGCAACGAAGAACGGCGGGTTGAGCCGTGTTAAAGAGCCAAAACGGAATGGAATGAGTTGTTAATCCGAGGTCGAATGTGCCGCGTCTGGAAGTCGGCAGATTGGAACAGTCTTTGGGTTGGTGTCTTGGAGGAATGTCGTGAAAGTCGGGGGGAATCTACCTGACGTGAATAAGGAGGTCGCCGGCCATTGATGGAATGTCCTCCTATATGACTGACTGTCCCAGCCGAGAGAAAAGGACAGGTTGCCGGGGAGTAACATGGTGAGAAGTGAGTTGGGATGTGAACCAGGCCACACCACGACTCACGACACATGCCGGAGATGTGACTTTGCAGACTGTACTCCTCTCGGGTCGTCCGCCAGGAATGCATATAATCAAGTGTCGCGGCCGTCCTTTATGGCCTGGACAAGCATGGTCGTCTCAGATCTGTTGGGGAGGGGAGAGGCTGGAGAGGCTGGAGAGTACGAGATGAGAATTCAAGGCAAAGTACGCACTGTCCTCGTCCTCAACTCGTCCATCCATCCATCACAACACATGTCGTGAAAGCATCTCCTGGACCACAGGCCATCAGGTCCTAGCCACCCGCTGACAGTGAGTGACCAGACCCAAGACCCAAAAGGCATCATCACCTCCTCGAATGCTGCCCCTGCCCCGTCGGAGCCCTCACAACCGGCCAATTCTCTCTCACAGCCCGACTCTCCACCCACTCAATCCCCTCCTCCCGACACCAAAGCTTCAACACCCTCAACGCTCCCTCTGCCACATCATCCACCGTCGACCACGGCCTCACATCGAGCCTCATCCTCGCATCCCTCACCCCGGCATACATCTGCCTCACCTGCCCCCACGTCTTCACCTTCCTCCTCTCCTGCTGGGCCATCACAGCCAAGTCGGAAGGCCCCGGCGGAGGTAACCCCTCACACTGATACGGACACTTGATCAGTTCCTCAAGCAGGATCCCGAAGAAGAGCAACAGCATCGCATGGAGGGGCTGTTGGTTCGGCAGTTCCATGCGCTGCATTTCCTGGAGGAGGCATTCCATGAGGGGGAACATGGTGTGCCAGCCGTGCATATCGCCTGCTTGGTTGTACATGGCGAGGCGGGTATTCCGGGCGTGGAAGCCAAGCATAAAGGCGATGATGCTTTCGAGGCTGAGCACGTAGCCGCGTTTGACTTTTAGTTCGCGCGGGGTGTTGCGGAGGCCGAGGAGGGTGTCGCTGCGGTGTTCCTGGAGAATGGGATCGGCTTCATGCTTGAGATGCTTGCCTATGGCCATGAACTTTTCCTCTTTATCTCGCAGGGTTTTTGCCTCGGGGTTTTCGCCCTTGAGGGGGGCTTTGTCGGTGCCGTTGGGGCGACGATCCGTGGAGGCGGAGGCAGGGGCAGGTGCTGATGCGGAGGGCGTGGAGGTGGTGACGGCGGCGGTGGGTGTTCGCGTCAGAGAGTTTGACGAGCTTACGCGAGACATGGCCGTTGTCTTCTTGGACGGCGTGGACGGCGAGCCGTGTTTTGGACGTGCTGTTGCTGTCCCTTGGTCCGACGATCGCGGGCGTTTCGCAGCGGGCGCGTCCGCTCCCTCGGCTGCACCGTTTGGTCGTTTTTTCGTCAGCGGAGGGCCGGCCGCCTCATCACTACCAGCGCGAGGCTTTCGGTCGAGATCGCGGTCTGCCTGGCCGTGCGAGGCCCTCTTAGATTCTGGCTTGGGCTCTGGCTTTGGCCCAACAATCTTGGCAAACGCCGCGCGCAGGGGCTTGGGCACTTGGAGTACCACGAGCAGTCTCCGGCAATGGCCGAGTTTCTTGCCGGCGGTGGGAACAGCCTTGACGTAGTCTTCGACATCTCGGGTCGCTGCTGGACGCTTCTTGGTGCTCACCGCATCTCTGCCAGGTCTGTTTGACTCCTCTGACGCTTCCACCGTTGCCTTCTTTCGCCTTTTCAGCTCAGCCTCGATGACGGGCGGCAATGTGGGCGACAACAATGGCGGTATCGAGACCGTCGGGCGCGGTTTCTTAGCGGCGGCTGGCGCTGTCGACTCCAGCTTCTTCGGTTTCGAAGGCGCGCTGCCGTGCTGGGAATCGTCGCGCCGCTTCCTCTCTTTCTCCTTTTTGACTTTCGCGTCATCCTCCTCGGCTCGAATGCGCTTCTCCTTTTCTCGACTCTCGAAGCTCAGATGCAATGGAGATAGCAGCGGCGGCACAACCGACTTAGTAGTCGCGACTTCTGACTTGACCGCCGTATCTCGGCTGTTGTTGTTGTTGTTGTTGTTGTTGTTGTTGCTGTTGTTCCCGGCCAAGCTTGGACGGCGCGGTCGTGCTGCTGGAGAAGGGCGGCGAGGACCAGGATTCGCCGGGCCTTTCAGAAGAGGTCTCCCACTGGGATGTGATGACGACGAGGGATTCCCTCGATCGTCTTTGGGGGCCGCTACATCGCGGTAATTGCGATGATCGCGATCCCGAGGTGGTGGCGGGCCCCTGTCTTTGCGGCGTGATGCTTCATCGCGTTCACGTTGCATTCGGTCGTCCCAGGGTCGTCGGTCATCCGGCCGTGGTCGCTTTTGGAGACGCTCATCATCGTGATCCGGCATGCGCCGCTTGCCGAGAGGGGATGGCGGTCGGGGGGGTAGAGAGGCTGGTTTGGGAGGCAGCCTGGGCAGGAGAGACATGTTAATAAAAGAAAGGATCAAAGCAGAAGAAAGGAAGAAGGAAACAAACAAAGGAACAAAGAAAGAATGAGACGAAGAAAGAAAGACAGATGTTGCATACCGTGATTCAGTGCGGGCCTCGGGGATAGGCTTCAGTCTCGCACTGGCCGACGAGACATTCGAGTCCCGTGGTCTGGAGGGCCCATCGGACCGCCTCGGATCTTGGTATGGTCGGGAGCCGTGGGCAGGAGGCATGGCGGTTGTCGCTGTCGCGGCGGCCATGGGAGTGCCGGTAGAGCCGCTGGTGGGCGGCATGGCGCGCTCACTCTCCTTCTGTTTCGCAGCGGCGAGATTCGGCGTCGATGCCTGTGCGGCAACAACCGTCTTCTTGTTCCTGTAGTCGCTCAGCGACAACTTCTTTTTCTCTCCGGTGCCGGTAGCACCCCGGAGCAGGGCGGTGACGTCGCGGGGAAGAGGCTTTGTCGGCTCCTCTCGCATGTCATGATACGACCTCGTGAGTAGCAGGCCACGTTCGGTGTCGGACAAGAAGGTCGGATACTGCAGACGAGGTTGATGCCATTCCTCGAAGCGGCGCGTGGTAGTGCGCGGGTCGGCAGCGGCTTCGTCTTCGGGCTGTGATGGCTGTCGCCAGGAGGCAGAGAAGGATAAGTAATGCGGATTCGGGGGAAGAATGCGCTGGGAGAGCACGTCAAGCTTCTTCGCCGCGGCTTCCATGGTACGCGAGGCGTGACCATGCCGCGACGGCAGAAAGCGGCGGCGATCTTGGAGGCGCAAGCGTCGAGAAGGAGGGCTGAAAGCAGCAGGTCAATGTAGGTAATACGAGCCGCGGGCGTTGTCGACGAGGGCAATAGGCGAGGCGAGCTGCGAGAGCTTGGCGAAGCGCAAACGCGGTTCGGTTGTGGGTGAAGCACGGGGACGTCTTTGAGTTGCGGATATGTAGGAATGGGCGTTGATGAAGGATGCAACACCTAGACCAAGGTAGGCGAATTCTGAAGCCACAGCGGAGGGAAGGTTCAAGGATGGCGGGCGGCGGGCGGCGGGCCTGCTTGTCACTTGTGACTTGTAAGTTGTGACTCGTGAGTCGTGACTGAATAGGTAGTTGTTAAGTTGTCTTATTCGCTGCCTGCTTGGTGTGGCTGCGCGGCACTTCAGACGCGGAATGATAAAACGAGTGAATGTGTCGATGTGTCGATGTGTCAAGAAACGAGCGAGTTCTGATGTCTCTATTCTTGCTGGCGGCGTTGACAGGGTCCGAGGAGCGACTAATATGCTCCTAGGAGGAACAAAAGTCACAAGACCATCCGACGAGTCGGTGGGAGGGCTGATAGCAAGCAATAAGTGGACTATACAAAAAACGACAAGCTTCTCCAAGTTATGAAGAGTCAGAAATGCCCAAGGGTACGAAGTAGAAGAGTGAAAGAAAGATGCCCAAGACGCCCAAGGCTGCTGAGAATGATTGTCGGAAATGGGAGTACAGCTGGGTCAGGTGAGATAGGTATGGCAATGGCGTGGAGAGCGGAACCTCCGCGGGGCGTTTCACGTATGTACATATGTACCTAGGGAGGTAATTTGTCACTTGTATACATATGTACCTACCTACACTGGACAGTGTACTCCGCAGAGTCACTGCTAGAGTGAGGACTCGAGGAGCACAGCGCCCAGAGCAGCCCTGAACAGCGCTGAACAGCGCTGAACAGCTTCCCCGTCCCCGGCTCCCGAGTCCCCAGACTCCCCGTAGTGCAAAAGTATTTCGAGTCCGCCAAGCCCCAAAAAGGTAACGCGCTCCCGCTCATCACCGTCCATGTCCCGCTTTTCCCATGCAGTCTGCAGAACAGCACCTTCTAGACGCCTTTGATTCGCTGTAGCCGCCCCGCACTCGCCCCGTGCCACGTCCAACACGCGCCAACTGGCAACAAACGCCAGCATCGCCCATATCCCGTCCCGCTGCGTCATGTGGACCGCCCCAATGTGCTCATGAAAAATGAGAGACGACCAGAGGCGAGCTGAGGTAGTATCATGTGGGCGCCTCTGCGCTTCTTTGATTCCGTATGCTGCGCGTCTTGTCTGAGGTCTCGGCTCGGGGCTCCAAAAACGGGTTTCTGGGAGATGAGGCAGTAAGCAGGACGAGCCGCATTGAGCAGACCGAGCAAACGACGGCGCAGCAGGCAGCAGGACGGCAGGATGAAGTTAATGAACAGAACGATTGACCAGGACGAGTATTGGAGCAACAGAACGAAGCGGTCACTCGTCAGCACTGATCAGATCGAGTAGACTGTAGAACAAGTCTGTATGAGAGCACACAAACGAGAGGTTAGCAGAACAGAGTAAATCCTGGAACTAGAACGAGTAGAGCACCTACGCCAAAACACCAGAACACGCGGATCGAATAAAAGGAGCAGATCAGCAAAACGACGAAACAGCAGCATGATGCAGAGCATGCAAAACATACGTACATACATACGTACATACATACCTACCTTAGGCACTCCGTGTCATCAAGCGCATCAATCAACCCTCTCCTCCTCGTGCCTACCATCCCACCCGCAAACCCTCCATCGCATTCCACCTCTCATCACCGGCAATCCCCATTATTACGATCCATAGTCCCGTGTAGCCCTACCGTCCTACATACTAAACTCTTCCAGTTGCCAACCCAAGTAACACCACGACCATGCACGGAATATCCTTCTCCTCCGACTCCCCCGCCCCCCCCCCCCGATATTTTCCGTCGCATCACTTCATCCCGTGGGCCGTATGATGTATCACAGGAAACGTTGCGACACATGACGACTTGAGAACATGTTTGAAGGAAAGCCGTCTTGCCCAATGAGCCGCAACTTGCCACTACGCAGCTCAGGCTGTGTATCATAGACGTATATACCTAGTAGATATGTATGTAGTAGACTGTAGGAGCCTAGGAGGTAGGTAACATACAACTGCGCCCGCAGTCCCGCAACAGGACGAAACAAGAAGAAAGAAACGCCACTTTCATGTGCCGTTTGTTCTATGTACCGAGTCTTCTTCATTGTATAATAAGGCAGACCCAGACCGGATTTTCCAAACCGAACACAAAGAAGGGCTTAGGTAGCTACCTAGGTACGTACCATTGTACATATGTACATATGTACAACCTTTCTGGAGTCTGGCCGGCCTTTTTTCGGAGGCATGGGATGGGTTCGGCTGGGTTACATCACAGGCAGCCTGGCAGGTTTGCATGTCATGTTTGGATCAAAGCCGCCAACCGCCAAGAAGCTTTCCGTACGTACTTTTTCACAATGTATACATACATACAAAAAATCTCACACGGCTTGAACAAAGCTCCTGTTTGGCTAATTTGACGCTCGGAGCGAAAGCTAGTCTAAGTAGCTCAGTTTGCGCTAAAATCGTAGTACAATGACATTGAAAAAGAACAAGAGGTAGATAAAGTAGTTGTAGGAAACATCGTGGGAACTTGACTTGCCGGAACTAGTTGTGGTCCAGTACGGTCATTCCCCCTGTACATAGCATCAAGCATATCAAGTTTATTGCCCTTCCCCCCCTCCCAAAAGAACGCCCGTCCGATTCTTCTTCTTTTTTTTTTCTATTGTCATTTCTGGCATGATTAACTCAGATCCATCTTTTCCGTAGAGCCGGCTGCGTCCTCTGGCATAAACAGGTCCGCCGCGCCGTCGTTACCAATGAGCCGCTTCTCTGACTCGGATACAAACTTGACGCTGCGGCTGGGATCGTAGAAGAGTTGGAAACTGCGCTGCACGTCGTCCACGGATACCTGCTTGGCACGTCGCTTGGCCGAGACGAGCTGTGAGGTGCTAATTAGATTACTGGCGTAGCGGAGGCCAGCTTCTTGGCCAATCTTGGTGAGAAGGGCCAATGCGTCGGTTGAAATATCAATCTCCTCCTCCTGCGCGCGAATCGACAAGATTTGTTTGATCTCATCGACATTGTAAGCATGTGTGTTAATAATGACGACGCGGTCGAGGAAGTCAATGGGCAGGCCGTGTGGGCTGCGGTAGTTTGTGCCTCGGATGCGCGAGAGGCCCCGATTACTAGCCATGATGATGACGGGCGCCAAGTCGTCCTCCAGCGCGCGGTTGATGTACGAGAAGCATTCAATGTCGAGCATGTGGACCTCATCGACGAAGAGCACGCCGGGTACGATTTCCGCCTTGCCCTCCTCCTTCCATTCACCGACCTTGGTGTTGATCTGTTCCCGGATCTCGCTTCGGATCTCGCCCGTGTCGCCGGAGAAGAGCGCCAGGAATCCCTGCGTCCTTGAGTTGATGACGTCGATTTCGTGCAGAGTGACTGTGTGCACCACTTCTTTGCGTTTCTGCAGTTCGCCATCCGGGCACTGCAGGAACTTGGTATCGACGCCCATGGCATCGTAGTCGCGCGAGCGCGCAAATGACCGGCCCAACTTGGTAATCTTACCCGACGACTTATCAATTGAGATGATGTCTCCAGCCATGACGCGCTCCTTGGTCATTGCGTCAATCATCTTGCTCCCCATGTCGTACACGGCTTCCATGTCGGTCGTCTTGATGGTGAGTTTGCCCTGCTTGGTCGTGCCCGTGACGCTACGATCGATTTGAATCTCCACCACCTCTCCCTCCATAATTTCGCTCTCTTCCTTGATCCGAACGCCAATCGACTTGCGGAAGGCTTGCGTGAGCGCCTCCGTCTTAGACATTTCCAGTGAAAAGATCTCCGACGACGCGAGCGAGGTAAAGGGAACATCGGGGCCAAGAGATTGCGCCATGCCCATGGCAATAGCTGTCTTGCCGGTGCTGCAAGAAGAGACGAAGTAAAGCGTCAGCGTTCGTGGCCAGAAATTTGGACGGCGCAAGCGGACGGGCCTACCTTGGAGGACCTGCAATCAGCACTGCGCGGCCAGCAATCTTGCCCTCTTTGATCATCTGCAGAATCACCGCCGCAGCCTTGCGAGCCTTTTCTTGGCCCACGAGACCTTGTGAGGAAGCCCTCGGTTCCAGACTGGTAGCATCGACTCCGAGGCCACGAATGTGCGAATGGGCGGCAATCAGGTTGAGACCGCGAAGGTCCTTGGATTCGGACACGGTCATTACTGGCTGCAGAAGAGAGGCATTAGCTTTCAGACACGCGATATACACACACCAGAGTGCCGATGCCAGAGCGGGATCAAAGCACTTACTGATGCCATGATTGCGGATACCGTGAAGTTGGCAACAGATGAAGAAACGCGATGAGCAATTCAAGAGCGGCAGAATGCTTCTTCACCACTGACCAGCCCTCGCGAGTCGCGCTGCGGCTTTGACTTATTAGCGGGGCGGCGGCTGCGCTTGTTTGTAGCGGGCGTAGCGGGCCCATAAGAAAACTACCTAGGTACCTTCGCGCGTGACCCCCCTTTGGTACAAGCTTATTGGTTGCACGCATAAGCTTGGGAGCGGCCTACAAGCTTGTTCATTCATTTCGCCCTTACCGGGGGG
>SRQH01000245.1:0-36769 GCA_018360345.1 Claviceps sp. LM84 group G4 | reverse complement strand
TCGCATCTTCCGGCCCCAATCCCTTCATGATGATGGGAAGCGCCTTCGCATCGTCAACTTCCCACTTTTCCTTCTTTTCCTCGTCCCATGAGCCTCCGAGCCGTGATATGCACACTTCTGAAGGCGAAATTTTGCATCTTGGTGATATACTCGTTCGCTGTCGAGTTGCATGTCACCTCGTACTTGGCCTTGAGCTGTCTCCCTGAGTCAGTTCATGAGCGACCCAGCCAAGCATCACGGACACGCACTCAAGTCGCTGCTTCGATATATCAAGTCAACGATCAAGACAAGAATCCGCTATGGACCAGGGGGAGAGCACAAGAACGCGGTGCTTTACTCAGACGCGGATTGGGCAGGTGATAAAACCGACCGAAAGAGCACATCCGGAAGTGTCGCGCTATTCTACTCAGGGCCGATTTCATGGTCAAGCAAGAAGCAACGATCAGTAGCTACGTCAAGCTGCGAGTCTGAATACATCGCACTTGCAAGCTGTGCGAAGCAAGGCCAGTGGTTTGCACAGATCCTTCGAGACATGGGATACGCGAAGTACATAGGCGACGATCCCAAACTAGTCCAAATGTTTGGAGATAATCAAGGATCTATCGCGCTTACGAAGAATGCGCACCTAAACGAGCGATCCAAGCACATCGATATCTGCTATCACTACGTGAGAGATCTGGCAGATAAGGGATACCTGAGAGTCGACTACATCCCCACGGCGGAAATGGTAGCTGACGGAATGACGAAGCCACTTGACCGCGTTGCTTTTGAGAGGTTCAAAAGGCAAATGGGCCTTGCCGAGGATTTCAAGGGAAAGTGAGGGCCTGACGAACTGCCATCTGCCCTGAGGGGGAATATTGAGAATATGGTGGTCAGTGCAGATATGTATCATGTAGTGGGCATGCAGGTAGGTACTTCACAAAGTTGCGTATCCTTGAGAATATGGTGGTCAGTGCAGTACAGGGCACGTGTCACGTGAGGCACTCCGGATCGGGACCGTGCACGCACAACGCACACATAGGGGGAAGAAGTCTCTGGTACCTAGATAGTTCTTCTCCTCTCTTCAAGCAATCAGTTGTAGATCACGAATACGATCACCATTGAAGTCCTCGTGTAGCAATACACGCAATACACTACAGTTCTACTCCCGCGTAATCTCTTAGCTTCGAGAGATTACCTCCAACCCTTTCAATAATTCCCGACAATTGGGTCCATGATACGCCTGCCTAGGAAGTAGGTACTCTTCTTAACCGTAAAACTTGTACTTGTCCAGGGCTTCGAGAAACCGCTGTCACTCGGCGTCATGTTGCCACAGCAAAGACGCGCAACTTGCAAGTTTGGTTGCACGGTATCTACTTACATTACAGCGGAGAACTCGCGTTGCAGGTAATCTACCTAAACGTTTCACAGCTCGCGATGGTGAAACTGCTGCTGCTTGAGTTCTCGATATGCTTCGCGTAACTTGTAAGCTACCTAGGTACTGCTGGTTGGAAAGCAAGCGCTTCTGACCCGCTAGTCCTCAATGCTCATGGTACAATTCTCAGTACATAGAATAATGCGCCAAAGTTGGGGACTGAAACAGCATCGCCAGGACGAGGGTCCTGACCAAGTTGTTATTACTGGGATCCCAGGACCTGGCACCTCGATACGAGGAGATTATGCGGGTTTTCTGCGAAGCGAAAGACCTCAATGAGAAATCGGTGATTCTTCTTCCCTAGCCGCAGTGACAGGAACTTTCCAGTTCGTGCTATCATCGCACTCGACGTCGGCGAGGAGTCGGTGCGCACGCCACTGCATGGCTCCCGCCGCTTACATGCAAGGCTGCGGAATATACATTAATGTCATCGACAATGGGCCAAGATTCGGTATCTCAAGCTAGTATTCTACCCTCTGCTTGATGCAAAGACTTTTTTCCAGTAAAGTAGGCAATTGCTGCCTTTGACTTGCTCATGGACCATCTTGGTATTGAATTAATTTTGGCGGCCTTTGTCCCCCCCTAATTCACCATCCACCACGGCCCGTGAGCAGAATGTTTCGGACTGGACCTGCGCACCAAGCTCTCTCATGTTGAGAAGGCATGATTGCGTGAAGGCTGACTAGTTTTCCGCTGTGGCAGCTTGAAAATGGGCCATCGGCGTCGAGGTTATGAAATGTGCTTGTCAATTGGCAAAGGGTGGTACCGTCACCGGGCGAGATGCCTCTTCTGAATCTGAAATGACAATGCAGATGCTTGGAGGGGGGTTTCAAGCGAGATGACCGTAATGAACGCAGTTCCAGAAACACTCGACGCGCCTTACGAAGTACGGAGCTGCTAAAGCGGTATGTAGAACCAACCTTGGCCGAATGATGATCATCAGTGAAACCATTTCTTCAGCTTGGCAGCACCGCATGACAACACGTTTCGTTGTGGCATTAAAGCTTGTGTTGTCACTTGTCTGAAGTTGTGTTTCCATTCCATTCCAGCTCCGTGGTGGGGTTCGTCGGCTACTACGGAGTACATAGGTATGTAGGTACCAGTCTCTAAAGCCACGAGGTACCCCTCCTCCAAAATTTGCGGCGTGGAGACTTCCTCCGTCAGAAGCTATTGGCTGATGAGCTGTTGTACATAACTTGTACATAACTTGTGACTCGTGAGTTGTGTGACCTTGTTTGGCTGGCTGGCTAGCAAGTTACAAGTTACAACGGAGGGGCAGAATCGAATCGGACCGCGTTACTGTACCCATTCACACAAACAACTCGTCCCGTCTTTTTCCATCTCCGACTCATCATCGACTTCCGCGCGCTACTCCCTACCAACAGCTCAACGGTCCCCTTCCAAGGCTGCTATACACCTCCTTGCTCTCCGAATTCCAGTCTCCTGCTCTTCAGACTTCTCACCATGTCGTGGCAAGGTGCGTATCCGCAACTTTCAGTTGTCTGAACTGATTACCCCTCCGGCGGTGTTTGCTTTTTCGCCGTCTTCTCCCGAGTCATAGCTCCAGCAACTGATACGCTTTCGCCCACAGCATATGTCGATACTAGGTAACACTCTCACCGAGCTCATCTGGAACTTCCACCCGTTGCCGTCTCCCTCGCCTCCCAATCCGCCGCACATACCCGACGCGTACAAATTTGCTGATGGACATGCTATCAGCCTGGTGGCCACTGGCCACGTCGACAAGGGTGCGATTATCAGCGCAGCTGGTGACAGCTCTTGGGCTGCCTCCGCCGACTTCCAGGTAAACGAATGCTTTTCATTGCTCATGCAGCGATCATCTCCACCGACCGAATGCTGTACAGACGGCTGACAAGCACCCTTTTCTTCGGGAGGGAAATACTACAGCTGAAGCCTGAGGAGATGAAGGCGATCTCAGCCATTGTCAGCGGTGACGATGCCGCCAAGGACAAGGCTTTCGCGGACGGTCTTTTCATTGCTGGAAGCCGATATGTCGTGGCCCGCGCTGACGGCCGAAGTATCTATGCTCGATCGGTACGTCAAAGAGGAGCCTGGGTCTCTCAGTCCTGTGGCACTTGCTGCTACGGTTCCATACCTTATTGCTGACTCTTTCTTCTCTTCGGTTTCTTGTATCTAGGGTCGATTGGGTGTCGCCATTGCCAAGACCAAGCAGGCCATTGTTGTCGGCCACCACGGCGAGGCCCAGGTTGCGGGCAACACCAGCTCGACTGTTGAAGGCCTGGCTGATTACCTCATTGGCCAGGGATACTAAGCATTGCGGAACGAGACTGAGGAAGGATGGCGGAACTATACAAAAAGCGAAGTCGAGTAAATGTCACAAATACATGACCATCAGGTGTCTATACAATTCAAGCTAGCGCGTCATTTAAGTACCATCAGCTACGGAGGCTAGAATTGTCTTGCCTGGGATGTTTCTAGCCTCAGAGAGAGTGTCGATGAATTAGACTGTTTTACCACGTGCTGACGCGATTCTTTGCATGACGTGGTATATAATTTCTAGGACAAATTTGCATGATAGAATGTACACTTTTCCCCTCCTCGACGCCAAGAAACTATGGACTCGATATTGTCAAACTCAAATTAATTCGGTCTCCAAATACTCCCGTTCCTCTTAAGACCTGTGCCTTATGTTGTTCCGACCCTTCTGTCGGGACCGCATCACACATACCCTTTGGCAAATCGAACACCTTCCATCAACCGATTCCGAAGATGCGGAAGCATCTCATCATGTATTCTGCATCGCCCGCAATGCATGGATTTTCTCGCCTATCCGTTCCTCTTCTTACGTGTATTAGTCCCTTTCTTTGCTCGCAGACATCGCGACGACATAATCTCGCCCCATCACTGCATCAAATGCACAGAAAGAAACAACACCGTCTCGCGAATCAAACTGGCAGCTCCGCGTTTCGACGCCCCAGTCCTATACGGTCGACCACCATACCAATGTATGGTCCAATAACAGGGATTCCCGTCGCAAACGCCGCAATGGTGCCGAAGAAATCTCCAAATAGGACCGCGATGCCGTACAGCTCGATTAAAAAGCCGATGAATGTCCAGCGTATCAGAATCAGGATAAGACCTGCGAAGAAGGCGGCTGTGCCTTTGGCCTTTTGTTTCCGCGCAAAGAACAAGAGTGTCTTTTGGGGGCCAATGATGATGGTGAGGCCGATGAGGAAGAGAATCTGTGATTTCCTGTGTTAGAGCTGTCACCTCGTCCGTCCTTTATACGAGCTATTTTGTTCCCCTGTCATCTATCCCCATGCTTGTAGCTCTGCCCTCACGGAAAGCAGAAGTTTCGGGGTCGAGAAAGATCGTAGATCGTGGCTCGTGAGCAGGAATACGTACATTTCCCATGGCCAGCCTGTAAAATCCCTCACGATTAGTAACGAAGAAAGATCCAATGCGTCCTGTCTCATTGTCCCTGGGGGGGACGATGTCCCAGATATCCGAGATCGATAGGAAAGAGACGCAATGAAAAGTACTTACATGGCGCGGTCAAAGAAGAGCATCACTCCTCCTATGAGGAAGATACCGCCTGGCAGAGGATGTAAGCTGCTTGTGATCTCCCTTTGTCGTGGCGGCGACTTCAAAACTGCGCCAGGCGCCGCGCAAGTATAATATGTAGCAAAGACTTTACGTACCGCCGGAGCAGAAGACCACTCCGATTTCTACAACACCATGTCAGCATAGATTATTCTCGTAGGTCGTTTCGCGACGCGTCGCTTCGATCGGGGCCGCGGATTGCAGCCTTGCGACACCATCGGACCATCGAGGGGAGCGTTTGCGCATACTCTGGGAATCGGACATCCACATCGACATCTTGACGGACGATGCTGGGTGGTTTTGGCGACTTGAGTTTGTTGCCAGGGGTTTGTGATGGAACGTTCGAGCAATCAAGCGACTGTCCGTGATTGACGCTCTTCTTTTATTCTTCCGGTTTTTTTTGTTTCGTTGCGTCGGGCTGCCGATTGGATTGTAGAGCAGAGATGGCAGACAAATTGCATGTGCTTGTGCTGCGAATTGCGATTCCTTGTTGGGTTCGGCGCCGAGGACAGCTTGGCATTCAGGGTCTCACTCTCGACTCTCTGCATTCAGCTCGTGGGAAGTCTAGTAGTGGCGTTTGGTACAGGACTAGAGGGCATCAGAGCACCATATCAGAGGTACATGACCGGGCGAGGTACAACGAGCTTGACGATGCGACTTTACCCGAAGGAGACTAGTTAAATTCGAGCGTGTGGCCGCTGAGACCCACCAGAATAAATTTCATCCTCCTTTTTCAAATCCCATCCAGGCCACTCAACGATTCCTTGTTCATGACTTCTCGCAGCTCGAGCTCATGGCCAACGAATCATCCGCGTGAAATGCCACTGCTTCGCGGCATTCGCATTCTGTCTCTGCAGGTCGCCGGAGTCTGATGCTTTAAGGAAGCAGAGTCTCGCGCCGGACATACAGATTCAACTCCCAATCTGCTGTGAAAAAGAGGCATTTACATCAGTGGAACTGGTCCAGACAAGGCGCCTTTGCACAGGCAACACGGGGACGATGCGAGCCGGACGAAGATTATGTCACGCTCTGTCACACTCGATTGGTGAAGGTACAAGAGCGAGCTATTATGCAAGCTACCTGCGCATCGTGATATGATTCATCATCGTTCTATTACTGGTACATGATGCCCTGACGGCCAAGCTCTCTAGCTTTGGCAACTGAGGATGTTCTCCATACAATCTCGGTACCTTGTCGGTGGCAAAGAATTCGAATTCTTTCAACGATCACGATTAAGCCGGAGCGTCATTTGACATCCCTTGACCGAAAGGTTGGGGCTGCATAGTTGAAGCTTGACTTTGTTGGTCGGACATTTCTTCATCCATACTTTTTTGAATTATCCAGGCCCGTCCTCAAGAAGGATTGTTCTTGATTCATTCCTCATCTATGTTTCTTGAATCATCCATGATCCAGGTTCTTCCTTGATCTTCTCCATGACAGTCCTGTCGATGAGCATTGAGTGTGCTTTTGTCATTGCTGCAGCCTGCAAGTATAACATTGGCTCGTCGACTGAATTGTGAAGTAAGCCGCCGCAAGCCGTAGAGTGTTGACATGCGTATTGTCTGTGAGCGCAGCAACAAATGTAAGATGAGCTGTGCTCACTTCAGTACAGTGTGTGCCCCACGAGCCTCCAAGAAGAGTTCCGCAGACGGTTGTGGCAGCGATCGTATAAGAGAAAACACCTCCTTGTTATGATATCGCATTCTCGTCTTGGGATCTAGGTACGGCGCCGGCAAGCCCGTGACGTCGCAATAATGTTTCGAGTGTGCCAGTGAAGGTGCCGACTCGATGTTCGTGTATGTCGCCGAGGGGGCCGGGGCAAGTCCGCCGGGCGCCTTCAAGCTCTTTTCTAGAACGAGTTTTGATAGACTTCGCGATGCCTGTGCAAGATTGGGTGGCTGATCACGCCCGTTAGTTGTTATGGCCGGCGTTGACGTCCCGCTCGTGGACAGGCCATCATCTCTGGCGGGTGTCGCTTGGCCGCTGCCGTCTTGGGGCGTGACTATAGTTGATGCTTCTCTCCTGGATGCGTCACCAAGAATAGCTTTGAGATTTTTATTTCGGCGCTGATTGGGCTTCCAGTGCGGGTTTCGAAAGGTCTTGTGGATGGCGTGGATGTCGAGCTCCTCGATCAGCTTCTGGTGCTGGATCTGCGCCTCGGTGGCCTCTTTAGAGCCGAAGTTAGCCATGTTATGGATGCAACAAGTTTCGATCGTACGCGTTCGTGGGAAACTGGTTGGCTGGCAAGGAGTACATATTCTGTTGAAAATGACACTGGAGATTCGATACCGTGTGTTATTCAGCTTGAAACCATGAGGTAGATTCTGCCGCCTCTCACCGCGCCTCACCGAGGTCACTACCCGGCGGGTCCCAATCATCATCCAATCATCGCGACGCATGTCGTTGGCCACCCGCGTTGATGAGTTGATGTACGGAGTACTTCTCGTCATCATCAAGGCAGAATCATCAGGATAAGCAAAAATGGTAAAGCATCGTGATGGCATGAAAATACCGAGACGTGAATGAGAGGGTTCTAACAATGCCTACAGGAAAGCCCCCATGAACACCAGCAAAACCTGCTGCTCTCCCGCATCATCAACAACGTGGTGCGCATCCTGCTCAAGTACCACTTCCCTGCGCATCAGGAACCGACTAACACGGAAAGCAATAGGAGAAACTAAATGAGGCAGTTGTTGTCATGAACAAAAGCCTTCAAGTGCGTACAATCCCGCCGTGGAAAGATGCGCATAGCTTGCAACGTGAAAGCTGACTCTGGATGTAGGACATTAACATCCAAAACATGAATGTCGAGTTGGTCGCGCAAATGTTCAAGAACTACCAGTCAAATGTTCTTTTCCATCTCGAAGGTAAGATACGACTCTTCCACCATGTACTTTCATCTGCTAACGTTATTTCTTCTTTCTCTTCTTTCTTCTTCCTTTCTTTCGGTTCTTAGCGACGGATAATTTAAAACCACCGTCGTGATATTGTGTCACGCGCCGCGTTGATTGAAAGTTTCATGTCGATGGTCAATGGTCGATGGTCGAAGCCATGCCATGTTCACTGTAAATACCATGTAGTTAATTGATGGCAATGAGACATTAATCTACGACGAGCCTTGTTCAGCTTATAATTGTAGAAAATGTATGGGAATGGAAGACAAAAAGACGACCTCATAAATCGGGCTTTTGGCAACACACACTCGGCCGGAGTGTGAGAGAGTTGTCGCGCGCTGTCGCCGCTGCAAAGTGCCCGGCCCGTCATGACCACAAAGCCAAGAGTTAAGACCCACCAACGAGAGCCCATTCCATCATGAAATCAGCGCCATGGACTGGTTCTTGAATGCCCTTTGCATGTTTTAAGACAGCGAATCGAATACGGGACTCACCTCGCGCGATTACCTATTCGCCCATCACGACAGGTTTTGGAATTGATCTCCTCGCGTGCACCCCACCGCATACCTAGCCTTGGGAGTTCATCCTCAGCATGATCGCTTTGCTGAAAGCTTGGTGATCTCAACACGAAGCTTCGCGTCCGTCGACGACAATCACAACACGCCAGTCATGGCTCCCTCCGCGGTCGATGAAGTCAAGCAGACGGGCCCCGTAGCTAGAAATACACCACAGGCCAAGCTCTTCCCGGCCAAAGAGACGCGATTTGAAGAGTTCATCGAGCCTCAAAGCGATGGATACAGAAAGGCTCTTGAGCAGCCCGGCAAGGCTGCCATCGTCATTGACAATGGTTGGTTCTGCTGCGACAGTGCATACGTGATGGCGAAGGAGACGAAATGGAGAGACGGCGGCCGAAGAGGTTGAAGACGAATAGAAACTAACAAATTTCCGTGTTTGTAGGATCTTCTAACGTCCGCGCCGGCTGGTCTTTCGAGTCGAAACCACGATTAAGCTTGCCGCCCATAATGTCGAAATATCGCGATCGGAAGCTCGGCCGAACCTTCTCGTTTGCGGGTGCTGACTGCTATGCCGATACGACGGCACGAGGTCATATCCGGACGGCATTTGAGGCTGGCACCGGCATTGTTAGCAACTGGGATGTCATGGAACATGTTCTGGACTACGTTTTTCTCAAGCTCGGCTTGAACGAGTCGACTGACGGAGCTGTCAATGTACCAATTGTTATGACGGAGGCTGTTGCGAACTTGCCATACTCGAGGAAATGTACGTTGGCGACCACCACGGATCCAATTACCTTTGACGTGTAGACCGTTCGGCTCCTGGATCCCTCATGTTTCTTTTTTAGCTGTCGAGCTGACAACTCCTTAGCTATGACTGAGATTATTTTCGAATGCTACGGCGCCCCCTCCGTCGCGTACGGTATCGATTCGCTCTTTTCTTACAGACATAACAAAGGCAACACTGGCTTAGTGGTGTCATCATCTTCGACGTCTACCCACATCATACCCGTCTACAACGCAAAAGCTATGCTTGGACAAGCGGTTCGACTGAATTGGGGCGGCTACCACAATGCTGAATATCTTCTCAAGCTTCTCCGTCTGAAATATCCCGCCTTCCCAGGCAAGCTTAACGCGTCTCAAGCCGAATACATGATCAGAGAACACTGCTACGTGTCCAAGAACTACGACGCCGAGATCAGCAGCTATCTGGAATGGACGGGCCTCGAAGATCGGGATGTCGTCATCCAGTACCCTTACACGGAGGAAGTTGTCGTGCAAAAGTCTGAGGAGGAACTCGCGCGGATAGCAGAGCGAAAGAAGGAAAGCGGGCGTCGACTACAAGAACAGGCCGCCAAGATGCGGCTAGAAAAGCTCATGGCAAAGGAGCAGGATCTTGAGTATTACAAGAATCTACAAGACAAGCTTGTTGACGAAACGAAGAAGGAAATCCGCCGTCAACTAGACAGCCACGACATCAAGGACGAGGCGCAACTGGACAAAATGATCAAGGAGCTCGAAAAGTCAGTCAAGAAGGCCCGCACAAAGGACGTAGGCGGCGACCCTGAAGAAGACCAAGAACCACCCAACTTTGACTTGCTCGACGTCCCTGACGACCAGCTCGACGACGCGCAGCTCAAGCAGAAGCGTCAGCAACGCCTATTAAAGTCAAACCACGACGCGCGCGCGCGCGCCAAGGCAGAAAAGGAAGCCGAAAAAGCACGCGTCGCCGAAGAGGAACGCCTCGATGCGGAGCGGCGCACAAACCAACTCGATAGCTGGCTCGAAGAAAAGCGGCAAGCCCGTCTAGAAACCCTGCAAAAGATCAAAGAACGCGACCGCCTAAAAGCCGATCTCGGCAACCGCAAATCTCTCGCCTCGCAGATCCGCATGAAGAGCATCGCCAACCTCGCCTCAGACAACCCAACCAAGAAGCGCCGTCGAGGCGGTGACGACGATAATTTCGGCGCCAACGACGACGACTGGGGCGTGTACCGCCAGATCGCCGTCGGAGACAACAGCGAGGACGAGCAAGAGGAAGAAGACCTCGCGACGAACCTCAAGGTCCTCGAGCAGGAACTCCTGCAGTACGATCCGGAATTCGACTATGAGCAGACCCAGGAAGCTCAGACGGACTGGTCGAAATCGCTTCTCCATGCGTTTGCGCGCGGGCCTCGCCCCTTTGATCCAGCGTCCCAGGCAGAGCTCAACCAGATCCATCTCAACGTTGAGCGCATCCGCGTGCCGGAGATTGTATTCCGGCCGTCCATTGCGGGGGTTGATCAGGCCGGTATTCTCGAAATCGCGGGTGATATGGTCAACCAGCGACTGGCGGGGATGTCGGACCGGGATGCCCTCCTGCGGGATGTGTTCCTCACGGGCGGGAATACCCTCTTTCAGAACTTTGATGAGCGGATGCGGGATGGGCTGAGGGCTCTTCTTCCGGCGGAGTCGCCGTTGCAGGTGCGGAGGGCGCAGGATGCGTTGCTGGATGCATGGAGGGGGGCTGCGAGTTGGGCTGGGTCGTCGGCTTGGCAGGCTGCGCGGATTACTAGGGCCGAGTATCAAGAAAAGGGGGCGGAATACATCAAGGTATGTTGGAATCTTCTTCACACCATTTTTTTTTTAGATCGATGTTGTCGTTGCATGAGGCTATTTGTATGGCCCTACTGGGGCAGAGTTCTCCTCGTCAAGGACCTCTTCTTTTTTTTCGGGTACTAACAATGCCTGTAGGAACATGATATGGGGAATTCATATTCTTGATGGCTTTTCTTGGGCTCAGCTGTGCTTCTTCCATCTTTTTTGCTTCCTTTTCCTCCTTTTTTTTCCTGCTTACCAAGTCAACGATGAAGTACAACTACAGAAATCAGAATCCGCGAAACAAATCCTTTCTTGGAAGCGTTTCTTTTTGCCGTCTCTTGTTCTCATTTCCACGTTCGTCATGTCATGCCTATGTAATTTTACGAAGCTGTTTTCTGTGGAGTTCCTGTCGTAGTTCAGAAATGGAAAGATGGAAAGATGGAAAGATGGAAAGATTAGATCCTTTTTGGGCCGCTCTGGGGAAATGAACGTGTTGGAATGTCGAGAGAGGGGAACATGAATATGGCGCAATATATGGTGAATCGACTCGATGCAAGGTCGCATGACAAGGCCAAAATGCACGGTAGAAAGGGTATGTCCAGATATGAAGACCATCCACACAATACAAGGGCCATCACACAAATCAAGACTCAAGAGCAAGACCATAGGGCCAGACCAGCTGCACAACTCAGATCAAGAGTACCATACAAGGCAGATAAAAGCACGTCTCGCAAATGTGAACCCACGACACATTCTGTTATTGAATTGCTGGCAGCCCTGAAAACGAAATCCAATCCGCAGAAAGAACACGCCCTCAAAATGACGACAAGGAAGCACTCATTCGCCCGGACCATCTTCCACATGTCCTGACGCATAAACCCGACAACGTAAAAGATACAAAATGGGAAACAAGCTACATAAACAAATCGCCCCATTGCCACATCCATCTGTTCGCAAAGAAAAAAAAAATGCAGCACATAAAACTTCTGAGAACGCCGTGAAGATAAGGAGATCAACGCGTTCCACGAACTGACATGTCCGTAAACGCCCCTTTGCAATCATAACACAAGAAACGAAATTCTCTGAATCATGCTGTGCATCCAGAGCAAATAGGCGGAAGCAGACGAGAGGACCGAAGGCCGCGAGACGAAAAGTCGTTCCAGAGATTCAAAATTTAACTCCTGATGGTGGCCACTAGTATCGTAAGCATCAGACTACTTGATGACGTGCCCTCGAGCACTTTCGCACTGTCATGCTGCCGGACTCATGACTGCTAGTTTGCATGCACACCTCTAGAGCAAATCAAGGAGCCTGCTCGCAAGGTTCCTGCTTGTAGTCCGGGCTAGGATAACTCTGATGCTGATGGTGGGGCTGCTCCTGGTGCTCCTGCTGATGCGGCTCACACTGCGCCAGCTCCTCATGGGCAGCAAGCCCTGCCACTGCCTGCGCGACAGCCTCAAGAGGTGTGGAGGAGACCCCGACATCTTGAGGCGCATGCTCAGGTGCACTTTGTGGTTGTGGTGGTGGTCCAGCAGCAGCAGGAGCAGCAGAAGCAGCGGCAGCGGCAGCGGCAGAAAGAGGCGGAGCATGAGGAGCAGCAATGGGAGGAGGAGGAAGCCCGGCCGTCTGAGTCAGGTTGATGTTCGGCGGTGGCGGGGGATATTCGCCCTGAGTATTCAGCAATCTTGACTGCAAATGGACAACGTAGCTCCGGAGAGCATAGTTCTCCGACTGCACAACCTTGAACGTGTTCTCCAAGTCACCGAATTCGCGTACTTGCTGTTCAAGCTTCTTGATGTATCCCTCTTTACGTTGGCGGAACGCTCTCTACCAGGGAAGTGTTAGCTCGTCATGCTCGTCATGCTCATCACGAAGAAGAAGGCTCTCGGGGCTCGGAACAAGGCCATCATTGCGGACTGCTATGCGCCTAGTTCCTTATAATGCCGTTTGACCTACTTGAGCTGCTCTATTTTGGGCCGCACGCTTCGATTGCGAAAGTTCGCGCTTGGCCTTTTTACTCTCTCCAATCGCAGCCAACTGGGCCCCGGGTGATAAAGGGTTCGCGGCGACGGCAGTCTGGGCAGGCTCCTGATGGTTCTCGCCAGGACTTTGGTCGGCGGGCGGATCCAAGGCCATCATCTCAGAGGCGTGCTCAGCAGCGCCTCTCAAATCTGGGTGAATGTGCGATTCACCACCTGCTTTGCTCAGCGTGCGGGCAGCCTCGTGCGAAGCAGCGGCCAGCTCTTGGTATCCATGACCATCTCGAGGCGGCGACGGCGGCGAGTGCGACAAGGAACCTCTCGAGTCGTGTAAGTCTGTGGCTGTAGATGCAGAAGCGTCGGCGTCGTGGTTCTGTAAGAGCTCCAGCTGTGCGCGTAGGTGCTGCTCTGTAGCTGAAAAGAGTGTTCCAACGTCAGCGAACCGTCATGTGCACCACGTCCGAGTAAACATGCGAGTGTGTGCGAGAGGAAACGAGACTGGTGTGTGGCCAGCCCGGTTGAAGCCTTGCTTCGGTTGAAGACTCCCAGTGCGTGTGCGTGATGACGGGTCAAAGAAGGCCGCCTTCGCAGCAGCATGTTCAACGCGTCAAGGCGCCAGCGTCGCTCGACCGGGACGGCGCGTCAAAGCCAAGTATCTGTCGTAACACGCCGACCAACCAGATTTTCGAGGTTCTCCGCGTTCTCTGAGGTCTACAAGACGGAGAAGCGATTCCGAAACTCATTCACACGCTCGATACCGCAGCGGTAGAGATGGGCAGCGGCGAACCCCTCTCGCGTCCACGAGATGTAAACATTGTCGCATACGCTTTGGGCTGCGCGCATCGTGCGAGGAGCGAAACGGGCGGGAAAAGGCTTTCAGAGTAACGAAATATCGCTGGCCTACCTTGATTCCTTGAGCTCGATGGTTGCTGCATGGCTAAGGATGTGGACGGAACCGTACGTATTCTGACTCAGCATTCGAGATGCGCGATGATGACTACGCCAGAATCAAGAGCTGCTGACGTGAACGTGGGAATTAAAGAGGACCCGGGGAACGCGTTATGTAGGTGGTACGCAACTCTTCGGTCTCCTTTGCTGCGGGGTTTGGCTGGAAGTCGCTTATGTAATCGTGCCGAATCACCGCGAAGCCGAGAGTCGAGACGAAAAGGCGATTCACTGCCTGCATGCAAACAAACGAAGTTGTAACTTGTCGCCTCCTCTCCTTTCGTATCCCTGCTTTGAGCTTTCTCTACATACCTAGGTATGTATATACCACGTGGAAAGGAGCCGCAAGATTTGATATCTGCGTCTCTACTCGCACTTGGCGGCGACGCATGACGATGGGTTGGAACTTGGTCGACAGTACTCCGTAGCCAACTCAGAATGCCTCGAGGCAACGAGACAACAAGTGCACGTATATCCTTGAACATACTGTTGGTGTAGCTTTGAAACTTACAGCTTCATCGATTTACCAACCTCATCATATTGCCATGCTTACGCCAAAGGTCTTTTGTATAATTTACCTCCCTTCCATACATGTGTAACATTCTTCACATCCGTCAACACTTTGATATCATCCAACGGGCTCCTGCTGATGGCGATTAAATCGGCATCAAACCCCTCCTTCAGCTGGCCACTGACCGGCGCCAAACCACCCAGAGTCTCAGGTCCGATAGCCGTAGCACTCTCAATGGCCTGCAGGGGCGTCATGCCCATCTCGACCGCGTACACCAGCTCATGCGCATTTTTGCCATGCGAGAGCCTTGACGTGCGGAGACTACTCCCCGTGTCAGTCCCCATGGCAATCTTGACGCCCTTCTTGATGGCCAGCTTGTAAGCCACCTGCGATTGCTCGTAGAGCTTGATGAGCTTTCGCCTGCTGGGCTCAGGGAGCAAATCGAGGTAGTCTGCCTTGAGCACACGAACAATGTGCTGTGTCGGCACGTAGATGGCGTCCTTTTCAATCATGAGATCCGCGACCTCGTCGTCCATGTAGAACCCGTGCTCAATCGTCTTGGCTCCCGCCCGCAAGGCGGCCATGATGCCTGCTTTTCCAATGGCATGTGAGGCCACGGCTCGTCGGCTGCGGCCTGCTTCCTCCACGATTGCTCTGAGCTCCTCGTCGGAAAATTGGCGGTCTTCCGGATCGTCGTTTAGGCTGAGGACACCGCCGCTGGAGCAGACCTTGATGACGCGGGCACCGCGGCGAATCATCTTTCGGACAGTCTTGACACAGTCCTGCACGCCGTCGCAGACAGCTAGCGGCATGCTGCCATGTGTCATGGCGTCTGCAATGGTGGATAGCGGTTGGCTTTGTTCGTCTCCGTGGCCTCCCGTGATAGACAAGAGACCAATGGCAGAGTAGATGTTTGGTCCCTCGAGATGACCGTCCTTGACAGCGGGCCAGACGTCACCAGCGTAGCCGCCCAATTCCCTGACGGAAGTATACCCAGCATCCAAAGTGACTCTCAGATCGTTTGCGGTAATAGCACCAGCTAGTGCTGGAGATCCCGGGAGGAATCCAACCGGAGCTGCCATAGAGTTACCAATGTCCAGAGCCAGGAAATGCGTATGGCAGTCCCATAGACCCGGCATGAGAACAGATACACATGTCGGAATGACTTCCAAATACTTGTGTGGGCGACGCGGGTACTCGCCAACCCACTCGATCTTGTCGCCTCGGATGGCAACGCATCCATTCATGATTGGATTTCCTCGCCCGGGAATCAACATGACTGCCCAGATCAGAGTCACGGCGGCCTCGTCGACTGGCGCTAATGCCGTAATCGTGTGAGAGGCCGGGCCTAGCTGCGTAGCAATAGGGACGCGCATTTTGAATCAGCGAGGTGAAGGACCTGAATTGAGAATCCGAGCTGGCGATTGATGAGGTGATGACGAGACGACAAAGTTCAGGCGAATGAGCTATATTGCGCAAAGTTCGATTCGGGTCGCCGGTACTCCGGAGTACTGTACAGTGCCCGGGTTGTGCCCCTGCATGAGTCCGAGACATTCCGTAGAAATGTATTCATACATATATACGCCGTACCTACTCCGTATACCTACCTACCTACATACGTACATAAGTAGGTACAGTACATACATAATCCTGCCGCCGCGGATGCACCTTTCACTGAAACAGTTGCGTAGGTATGTACGGAATAACTTGCGTGTATGCATAGGTTAGGTAGGTAGGTACATACCTACATATGTACGTTTGAATTGCTTGCATTGACCCCCAGAAGGGTGCATCCCGGAGGTCGCATCATCGAATCAAACGCGCCGCGCAACGTCGCACGCATCCACCGCGCCTCACTTTCTGTGCCCGCGACCAAAAGACCGGACGAACCAACAAATCACCAAATCACCATGTCCGTCGCCAGAACCCGAGCCTTCGCCCGCCCAGCTCTCACCAAGCGCTTCTCCTCCACAATGCAACCCAGATTCTCTCCCGGCACCAACGAGTCCGCCACAACGGAAGCCCTGACACCATTGCTCGCCTCCTCCACAGGCTCGGGCGGCAAATGGGCATTGGCAGCCGACGGCGAAGCTCTCGAGCGAAGCTTCACGTTCAAAAATTTTGCCAAGACTTGGGTACGACTCTCCTGCAGGCCTCATCATAGCATTGGTTGGCCTGTTCACTGTGTCT
Source organism: Claviceps sp. LM84 group G4 (assembly GCA_018360345.1). Classification (NCBI taxonomy): domain Eukaryota; kingdom Fungi; phylum Ascomycota; class Sordariomycetes; order Hypocreales; family Clavicipitaceae; genus Claviceps; species Claviceps sp. LM84 group G4. Next base: position 20,156 of record SRQH01000245.1, on the reverse strand, counting down.
TGTACTGTACTACATATATATGGGCGCAGAGTCACTAAAGAGACGACGTGGTACCTAGGATTTCATGACGGCCGTGTCGCTGCAATGTAAATTGGCGAACCACCATCCTGAGTGGACAAATGTGAGCATCTCAGATTCGTAAAAAAATGAATTGATGATTAGAATATGTGGGGGACTTCAGAAGTCGTGCGAGCATGACATGTACACATGACGAGGATGGAGAGACTTACAGAATGTTGTCGTCGCAACTCCTAGGTATACAACACCACTTTCATTCGATGGACGACTCATAACCCCAAGGGACTGTCAGACAAGGACGTCCGCTTGGCGTCGTTGTGTGATTCTATCGCTAGGGATTTTGGAGAATTGGATGCTGAGCCGCTGAGCTGTGAGGTCAGGGCTAGGGCTGATGCCGCGATTTCGAAATCGGGAGATTGCTGTAAGCCAAAGCAGACGTGAGGCATGTCGAGAAGGGCTGCAGGCATGACTGTCACCTCGAGTTGGTTAATAATATTGCACAATGTTGCTGCCGCTTCTATTGTGGACCAGAGGGATTGTTTCAGAGAACTCATTCACTCCTGGAGCCAACCTACATCATACATGACTATTGTCGGCGCGCTGGAACTGGAAGAAGTGCAATCACGTTTTGGGGACTGAAGCGTGACTTAGTCCTCGTCTGAGAGGTACATATGACCAAGATGCATTGGGTATTGCTTGCAGTCGTGTTTGGAAGCTGTCTCGCTCGCTTGCAGAATATTACATCACGTTTGGGGCAAGGAGGCACAACATGGTTCTTGTGTGAGAGGCATGGGATTGCCAACATGTATTAGGTATTATTTAGAGGCTTCTTTGGCAACTGTAAACCGGTACATGTATACAACAAGAGAAAAATCGACTTCATAACCCCCTCAAAAACAAAAACGCCTTGGTTGACGGCAACGCTCTTATACTGGCGTGGTCGCATGATGTTTGGAACTATTAATCTATGCCGAGGTGACCGGCTCTAAGGTCTATTTTTCCTGCCCCATTGGAACTTGATCGTGCGAAATCTTGTCTGCATCATGCATTTCGATGCGAATGTGCTTGAAAGATGAATCGCTCCCGCATTTACTGCACCTTCTTCGCAGCCTTGATGGCCTGGAGTTTTCTGTCGCGGCGCTTCTTGTGAGCTTCAGGGCCAGCTTCAGTGTCCATGAAGTAGTCCCACCAGCGGAAGCTGGAAGCGTAATTGCCAATGAACTTCTCGTGGTGCACATCGTGATGTTCGGCGCCCGCCCAGACGGGTAGGATGTGGCGCAAGCTCCAGGGAAAGTCGTAGCCGCTGTGGGCATCGATAGCCTGGAAAAGACGGAGGACGATCCAGGTGTACATGGTAATCAGATGCAAGTCTCCAGTGATGCACAGAAGCACAATGGGAGAACCCACAGTGCCCACGCCAAGGAGCATGGTCTCGATAGGCGAAGCGTACTCAGCAGCCAATCCGAAGGGTGCAGAGTAAGTGTGGTGCATCTTGTGGATTGCCTTGTACAGCGGGCCGTAGTGCAAGCATCGATGGAACCAATAGTGCCAGGTATCTTCCATCACAAAGAAGATGGAGATCTGAATGGCCATCTTGAGGAGGGAGGGAAACGGCACCCCATAAGCCATGCCGAAGTAGGTGGCAAGAGGGTGGAACAACCAGATCTGTGGCAGCTCGGCGGTGAAATGGCTAATCAGGACGATGGCAGCACAATCCCACTGCTCCTTGAGTGTGGGGATCTTTTGGTTCTGGATCTTGTACTTGTGAAAGTACGGAATCTTGTCCATGATGAGGAACGGAAGGCAGCGGCCGAAGTAGACGAGTTCATGCATGACAAAGCTCATGATTCCGGTCGCCAGGGTATCGTTTTGCATGAAGAGGTACCAAGCCTATCGCAGCACGCCACATTAGCAAACCCCTTTTGCTTGAGATTCGATTCCGCGACCAGAAATTGCAGAGAGAAGACATACCGCCCAGAGGCGCTCAGCAATGTTTAGGTTGACATGGTTCTTGGAAACTTCTTCGAAGACGGTGAAGTAATCGCCAGTCGCGTTGGCGCCGGCGGCGAAGGTCACGTTGCTACACGATCAATCTGTTAGTATGGCCATGCTGGATTTTGTTTTGGCGATAGTCGCATGACCCCTTATCGATCGGCCGAGTACTCACGCCATATCCATGATGATCGCGTCGGAGACAGAGTCTCTGGTGCAATTCGGTTGGAAGCCAGAAGAGAGAGTATTCTAGGCCAAATGCGAAAACACGCAGGTGGAAGAATTGTTGTAGAAGGAATGGGAGGAGTGGGAGAAGTGAGGGACAAGCCGTGAAAAGGCGACTGAGGAGACGTCGCTTTGATTGCAAAGGGGAGCGCTGTACAAGAGTGGGGGGGGGGACTGGAAATTTATTAAAGAGGCCGCATCCGCGCCGCGTTACTTGTTGCCTTCCATCCCCTTCGACGTTCATTGCTAGCGCTGGGTTTCAACTTTCAATTTTCAGGGGATTTTTTGTCTTTAGACTGGCCCTTGGGTTCAGAACTTCAGTAAATGCGGCCTCCCTCCGCCTCCGGCTGGCAGAGATCCGGCGACACACCATAATGCAGCAGCCAATCTGCCCGTCGTCCATTGTGGGTTGAGAATGAGGCCACTCGGCTGGTGCAGGGTCCTGGTTTCCGCTTCTCATCCTTTTCGTCCCCATGCGGCTTAGCCCAAAGGCATGTGCCACGGCCCACAGTGCCAATGCCTTTGGCTTGCGTTCATGGGTAAAACGCCTGAGGGTTGCTATCGATAAGGTAGAATACGAATACGTGATCGATTTGCCACTTCAATTCACTGAATTCAGCAGTTCCGATCGGTGACCGGAGCTGTCGCCGTCATCCAGTCTGCGCATCGCTGCAACGTGAGGCCGCAATTCTAGAACTTTGGAACATTCCTATCCTTGGCTCGTGTGGATGCTTATTAGTACATACCTCTTACAACCGGTTGGTTCAACTTGGTTGATCTCTTTTCGCAGTCATTTCAAATTTGTAACCTCTTTGTACGATTACGTATCATATGGTCCCAGCGTTTCCTTGGATTAAACTTGGTCAGGCAACACCTGCCCTAAGCAACTGTTCCATCACGTGTTGGCCCAGGTCGCCTGTGATTGTGAATGCGAACACGAATTTCGAGGCCATCTTTCAACGGCTCCACGCCACCGTCATCTTGACTCGACCTTGCGCTCGCCCGTTCGGAAGAGGAACGAAAAAAGAACGGAAGTAAACAAGACTTCTCTTGACGCTGGTGATCCGCCTGATCTGTTATTGCAGTGGTCTGATTGGCCATTTGTCGTCATCCAACCGGCCACCTTGTTCCTCCTGATTTGCTCCCCACCCTTTCTCATTAGACTCCCTACCGCCTGATCAGTAGGATTGATGCCGGTTGAGGCTCTGTCAGTTGTCTTTTAGCCTCGGCCTTACTGGGAAGCCAGCTTAGAGCTCTACCAGGCCTGACTGTCTTACCGTGACGACGTCATGTCACTCGTGTCTGAGTAAGTTGAATAGCGGATTGCTATGAGCTGCGATGTCCGTCGACTAACACACGATTCACAGCCAGGTTCGGCGGCTTGATGCATATTTAGATCGCCTGCCTATCATCTCAGAAGCTATCTCAGATGATGGCCGGTCAGAAGTGGAAGAGGGTGCTTTTGTTGCCGCCGACTCTTTCTCGTCTCCGAGGCTAGATCAGCTTCTCCGAGTTGTCCAGGCTTTGAGTGCCACCACAGTGTCCAGCAACCTGCTGCCCCTACAACGCGTCAAAGATTTACTGGCACAATCTGGGCTTCCCTCTTTGAAAAGGGCCGACATCCAAGACCGTACTCATTCAGGAGAGGTCGAGGCGAAAAGCGCTTACGAGGGCGAAATCGAGTGGTTGCTGGTCAGCAAAGCTACCATCCACATCTATGGCGCCCTATTAAAGTCCTTGCTGGACCAAGTGATTCCCCTCAACGATGACATTGGGTACTGGTCCGATGTTTTGAATTCCTACACCTATAGCAGCTTGTACACGGTACAGACGTCTCCGATACGGTTTTGGGTATGGGGCCAAGATGTCTACTCTGCAAGCAAGACGCGATTCCGGACGCTTTCAATTAGAGACTCGTCTTCCGGGCTGGCTGACTCTGCCGCTGAGGGTGTATCCCATCAATGGCGCCATTTCTACGGCATTGTACGGGAAACAATTCGAGAGCGATCTCTCGCAGACATTCAAAGAAAAGTCCTGTCGCCGGTGGCTTTCTCTCGATCTGAGGCGCGCAGGAATCAAACACAGCTTCGCAAATTGAGAGAAATCACGGCAAGTGGGCTCGGAATGCTGATGGACGAAGGTCTCCAATTTGTTCATGACGATGAGAAGGCCGATTTGCAAGACAGCCATGACCTTAAGGGTGTTGTTGAACGCAGTGTTGCGCTGATGGACATGGTTCTGAAAGAAGTATGCTCCTTGGACGTCAAGGTTCATGAATTCGAAGACAAGGTGTTTGCGGGCGTCGAGGAGGATCCAGAGCTTTCAGCGCACCTGGAGGACAGTGTTCACGCGGATCGTCCGGCTCTTCTGTCGCATCGACTTTTGCGCATCATCGATGTGACGCTGCCGCAGTATATTGAAAGCATGTCCGGTCTTGTCAAGGAGAACGGTCGTCCTGGTAGAATTGTTCGGTACTGGTTCCCCGCTCTCGTGGGCCTTTTCTCCTCAACAACGATTTTGCGAATTCTTGTGAACCGTCAAGATGAGATCGTCAACTGGATCACTAATCTAGGAGGCACCATTCGAGACTTTTGGTTTAACTGGATCGTGCAGCCAGCCGAAAAGGTCATCAAGACCATTCGACATGACGAGTCTAGTGAGATTGCCATCATGAGCCGCGATAGCCTCAAGGCTGACCGCCAAAGTCTCGAACGAATGGTTGTCGATTTTGCCAAGGACAAGCCACACTTCGCCTTTGAAGGAAGCACGAATGTTACCGAGACACAACTCGCCGACATTCGTAGCAAGGTTGCAGAGGGTGACGTAACCCCAGTCTTGAAGGCATACGAACGGGATCTTCGGAAGCCATTCGTTGGCGCTGTTCGTGGGGATCTCGTACGGTCATTGCTGATCCAGGTACAAAAGACCAAGGTGGATCTAGAGGTTGCCATGACGGGCATTGACTCGTTGTTGAAAAGTCAGGAGCTGGTATTTGGGTTCGTGGGCTTAACGCCTGGTGTGCTCGTCTCGTGGGGCCTGGTGCAGTATCTACGTGGCGTACTCGGCGGCAGGAGTGGCCTTCGTCAAGACAAAAAGTCAGGACGGGCTGTGCGGATCTTGCGAAACATTGACAGAATATTGTCGGAAGCCAGACCGACGGAAAACAATGTACTTTCATACAAGGACCACGGACTGCTGCTTTGCGAGGTTCACGTACTTCGCAGCTTTGCCAGTAACTTGATGCCTCGCGAGACGCAGAAGGAATTCTTGGAGGATCTCGATGATCTATCAAACGTCAAAGGCTTGCAGGTGCAAACCAAAGCTCTTGAAAGGATCCGTTGGGCCTATGCGCGATGGCTGAAGTAAAGAAGTGGTGGAGAGAAGCATTGTTCATACTTGTGGTAGACTTAAGCGAACATGTCTTATCTGCATGGACAGGTCGTCTGTTAAAAGAAAAGAATTGAAGGGGTGCACTCAAGGACGTGGAGCGAGGCGTACAGCTGGGGTGACTTGACATGTCAATTCATTCTGCCATTCTCTCGAGATGCATTGTTTCAAGTGGTTGACCAATCCCACTTTTGCACGTTAATCGCCGCAGCTTTCTTTCAAGCTGACGACGGACGTTATCCAATTTTAATCTTCTCAACACCAAATCTGTCTCCGCAGCTCACATATATCATGCCGCTATTCTTTACATCCATCAATATCTCAACTCCATGAAATGCCGCCATTTGAAGCACATATGAACAACGCCCTAGGTTTGGCTCTCCAGCCCAAGAGCCTGCTCATCGGGCTGTACAGGAAAGGGAGTCTATCACACCGGTCCAGTTCGTGCGCCTCGAAGCTCCTTCTCTGGAAGGTCCTTGGGGCTTGGTCCATAAAGCAGATCCCCTTGCAAAGCCATACGTATCGTTCTGCTGGCGACCATGGCCCAGAGCAAAAGAACAGACAGTGATATGATCTATCGTCCAGATTCATCAGTTATTGGGCAACGTTCCACATGAAGTCAAGTGCGTTTGCTTGACAGGTCACAGGCCGCGAGACCCAGACAGTCCACTCACCGTCGTCGCCACCCTGAAGAAGGCGCTGTCGAGATTGATGGCCAATAAGCCTGTACAAGTAGCCCAAACACCGAGGGGGAACGTGAATCCCCACCAGCTCATGTTGAAGGGAAAATGCCGAACGGTTGCTAAACTTATCACCGCGAAACACACCCACGCGAGGGCGAATCCCCACATCATCAACCCAATGACAACCCCAAGAGTATACACAGCCTCTGCAGCACGCACTGCATTCACACCCGCGGCCCTGAAGACACTCGTCTGAGGTAGAACCACCACGGCGACCTTCCCGAGCTGCTGTATCCCAAACCCGCCTTGTCCCAGAGGCCCGATCGGCAGGAATACCGAGACGAGCACCTCCTTCTGCGGAAGAGAATACACGATCAGTCGGTGAAAGTACAGCGCCAGCACGCACGCAGACAGACATTCCCCGAGACCCCAGAGGATATACGATACAACGAGGGTAGTCAGCGCGTGGCCCGGATTGGGCAGCGCCTCGGCGACCACACCACCCGTCGCAGCCGCGACGACCGCAGGGACAATGGGCAGCAGTAACGCGGCAGTGGTGTTGCTGAGGCCTGGTTTATGGCGGTGCATGATTATGAAGGGCACGCTGATCGCTGTGGCCATGGAGAGGACGACATCGATCCACCAGAATGCCCAGGCGAGGTGGATGAGCCAGGTGCCCCAGTGGGTGCAGCAGTAGATCATCATGTTGATGATGGCTGCGGCAAGGGAAGATAGTCAGCTAATTCCCCCCCTCGAGCGCTTTTTTTGTGGTCTTTTGCATTTTTTTCCATGTTTCTTTTCAGAGGAGATGACTTTTCAAGGGAGAGACGCCTTTTCAAGAGAGAGTACGCCTTTTCAAGAGAGAGTACGCCTTTTCAAGAGAGAGTACGCCTTTTCAAGAGAGAGTACGCCTTTTCAAAGGAGAGACACCTTTCAAGAAAGGAACTTTCTGATCGCAAAAGTCGGACCCCCCATGTTGAAGTTTGAATGAAACCAAGAGAACACATATAAAAACGTACTTGCAAACCCCATGGGAAAACACCCCAGAAATAAAGACTGTCCCGGATGCGCAATCATAGCCCCCCATAGTCGGGGATACATGGTGTATCGGGCGATTGACAGGCCTAGAAAGGTGACGAAGAGGAGGACGTTGAGCCCAAAAAAGATGTAGCTGATGTATTGAAGCCAGGGGCCGTTGTAGGGAAGGTTATGGAGGGTGGCGGCCACGATACCCGTGCCCATGTTGACGGCGAACCATCTGCCGCGAGGTTGCTCGATGTTAGCGGTGCTCGCGTCGTTCGATGTTGACAGTCGTGGTTTATGGTGTTCCTTTCGGATTGTGTATTGAGTGCGTTGCGATGTGGCTTATACATGGCCTTTTCGGGAGGGGGGGGAAAGGCACGAAGGAGGAGGGACAACGTACGAGGGGGCGAAGTTGCGGACGATGCGCCTCCATGTTTGATGGTCCTTGGAAAGATTCCTTGGAGGTGTGTCGGTCGTGAGGTTAGCATTGGCATTGTCGTCGTTGTTGCTGTCGTCGATATCGTTGTTCCTGCTGCTGCTACTGTTGTTGTTGTTGTTGTTGTTGTTGTTGTTGTTGTTGTTGTTGTTGTTGTTGTTGTTGTCGGATAGCATCCCATGAAAGAAGTTTCCGGAGCTGCCGTTGAGCATCTCAGTGTCTCCCTTGTTGGTGGTCAAGACACACGTCAACTCTGACTTGGATGTCGCCATGGCGCTTTAGGTCTTGAAACTGATGAAGAAGGACGCTGGCTTTCATCTACTCCTGCCTTCTAGTTGGTTCTCAACTTCTCCCCGTGCCCTAAAACTTGCCTCGCTTGCCACGAGAAGTGGAGAGAAAGAAAAGACGAAAAACAGAAATCCGTTGATCGTCTAGCTGCCCTTCGGCAACGATCCGTCAAATACATGAGGAAACAGTATTAGATAAATAATATGTACTGTACCGGCGCGGACAGAACAAATCCGATGGTAGGATGGCAAACCCGGTCTGGGGTGGGGATCTGTAGTCGAGACTCGAACCTACCTTCGGGAACCCATGACTGGAAAGATTCTTACATTTTCTTCCGGTTACCTAATCATACGGAGTACGGAGTACAGAGGAAGTTGGAAAATGACAAGTCAGTACGTAGTAAGCTGTCTCAATAAAGAAGGCACGCATCTGGCGGTGAACTGAAAATTCTGTGTGCCGTTTCAAAAAGCAGGTACGGCTCGGCAAAACAAGTCTTCTCAGTCTTAGGGCGAAAGAGTAGGTAGCAGGTACAGACTTGATAGAAGCGATACTACCATATGTAATACCTCTTTGCTAAAAGAGGTCTTGTACGGAGTACATACATATATAAAAGTGCGGACTGAGCTTCGTTGCAGACCTTATCAGAAGTATATAGCCAGTTTCGGCCTTTTCTTGGATCAGATCTTCTATATACTACAGTATACGGAGTATTCATCTGGAAATGCAGAACATTGGGAAAGCGCTAATGTACGGAGCGAGTATCACTGACCCTCTCAAGGATTAAGTAACGCATGCACAAATGTCCTTTTCAGCCTTGTGGTCTAAGTCTCGACAGAAGCAACACCGCCGATCTGCATCATCGCTGGTCCGACGCGGGACTCCTGTAACTAGGAGCGGCTGCGCGGAATGACGAAAACGCCAATACAGCCGTCAAGAAACCTGGAAAACGGAGTACCGGTCAGCAACATATCCTTCAAGACGGACATTAAAGGCAACGGATGTACAGATGATTATGTATTTTGGTTGGTTTGTGTTTGTCTGAGGAGAAACGCCAAGGTCTCACCTAAAATATGTAGTGCCACCTTCAAGTGACCATAATACCCCGAGCGCGGGGGAAGAAACAGGACGAAGACAAATTAGAGAGAAGGGGACTTGGGTGGGATGGGCATTCCCCAAGTGCAACTATGTACAAGGTCAATATTGGACTCTGCGAGGTACCTTGGAAGTGAACGGACTGGTGGTGAAGAATTACCTCTTACAGTCCATCAGGTGATGTGGATTGAAAGCCCATTGGAATTATGTACGGAGTACCTAGGTAATGTACAAACTTTGTATGTACCCAATGCAGGAGGTTGCACCAACGAGGCCCGTGCCTTGATGCCGGATGCCGCCGTCCCTAAATTCAAAACCTCGGCATTTGTTCCGGGACCGGACTGCGGAATATATTCAGAACTGAGAAGGTATGAATATGATACGGCTCTCAAGCACCATTTGTGATTTGCTCCGTAAACCACAAAACAAAGATACCGTTTCACTACGGCACCATGTGAGGTAGCGGGAGGATTGGGACGGTTTTTGCCCGAGAGCTGCTGGATTAAAATATCTCAAGGTACGGAGTACATACTCCGTACAACTCCGTACACTACATACTCCGTACACTGTTACAGTTACAACTTACGGAGTACACATAACGAGGATAAGTGACACGTCACGTGGGCTGGGAGCGGTTGGCTTGAGTCATTTTCTCAAGTTCGGACCGGGGATGCCGGAACAATCCCGTACCTTATTGTAACTTGTTAGTTGTAAAACTTGTAATAAGCGCTCAGAGAACTCGCCATATTGATGCGGATTGGGTATGTGAGAACATGCAAGTTGCAACGTCGCCCACAAGAGTGTCATATGTCTTTTATTTTGCGTATTCATTTATGATAAACATCATTTTTTTTGCGAGTTTGCTACATACGGAGTACATACCTAGAGCCCCTTTTCCGAAAGCGGTCGTCGCTTCGAGGTTTGCTCTGAGAACTTTTTAGACACTTTTAGCGGACAAGGTGGTCCACTTTCCAGATCGTCAACCAACCACGTCACACCGTTTAGACACAATTTCACACGTTCTCGGGCGAAGCCATGCAGCTCTTTGAGTCGTCTGCGCTTGGAGAAAATTGTTTGAGCAGCGAGCCCCACTACCACACGCCGGCGATACTATACACCGACGCGGCAGAGCGCTCAGGTGACCCATGGATGCAGCGATAGGTAGTTTCGGCTAACCCCCTCTCGTGTCCACCGATAAGAAGCCGTTCTTCTTGTCGTTGCTATTCTGGCCTCTTTTTCGTGAGCAACGTGAACGAAACCATCACTTCAATACTATACCTGCCTTCAGTCCAAGACATTGAACCTCGTTCACCTCCATATCAGGAACAAGTAATCCATCATGGCCGTCGACGTCATTTCAAGTGTCTGTCCCATCAGCAGCGGCAAGTCTGCATTCGGGTTGCCTCATCACGACGAGTTTGAGCGACTTGTTCAGGCCATGAAGAGGGCCCTTGGTCCGTCGTCAGGCTTAACCTCGGACGATGTCGATGTTTCCTTGTTGAGCGATCTGATGAGGAACTATGATAGCAACTCAATGGAATGGGGAAAGTATGCGTTTGGCGATGCCAGCCGTGGCTACACCCGTAATCTCGTTGATGAGGGCAACGGCAAGAGCAACTTGGTAAGTCGGTTACGTCCGACACAGACGACTCGCTCCGCCTGTACATAAGTGTGCCATTAACCGATGATTGTGATGCAGTTGGTTCTCGTTTGGTCGCCTGGAAAAGGAAGCCCGATTCATGATCACGGCAATGCGCATTGTCTGATGAAGATATTGCACGGTAACCTGACAGAAACACGTTATGCCTTTCCCGAAGAAGGTGCAGAGCCAGAGCCTATGAAGGTCATCTCTGAGAAAACATACAAAAAAAACGGCGTCACTTACATGGCCGACGAGCTTGGTCTGCATCGCGTGTCCAACAGAGGCAGCGACTTCGCCGTCTCTTTGCACTGTGAGATCTTTTCCCCCAACCAATTCATCGCACTTCGCAGACGTACTGACCAGCAACTTTGCCAGTATACACTCCTCCCAATGTAGCAAAGGAGGGTTGCCACATGTTCGATGAAAGGACGGGCAAACGTAGTCATGTCCCTGGCTGCCATTATTACTCAGCGTACGGCCGTCTTCTGAAGCAATAGGCGGGAGTATGGGGTGGATTGTTTCGCGTGCGGCCACCAGGCTCGCGGTTTGTTTGCTTATAAGGCTTGGGCGTATGCAGCGTTTGGTCTCCTTTCTTGCGTTTTCCTCGACTCGGCCATCTACGGCGTCGGCGAGTGTTTTGTTCTGTGCCGTCGGTTCGTAAACGGATTGTATGGCTCTGCTATGGTGTTTCGGATATCGTATGTGAGCGACGTCTCCTCATGACGAGATGATGATTTTTTCGATAGGCAATGGAAACTCAATTTGAAAGGTAGCTCCCTCAATCGTAAGACACTTTAAAATTGAAGGTGAAAGAGGCAGGTTGCCATTCCGTGGGAGTCGTTGCTCCTCATTCTCTGTCATTTGGGCGGAATCAACGATTGCGTGATTGAAGCTAGGCGAAAACGGGACTAATATGTGGTCCTGACGGCTGATGGCTGACGGCTGTCGGTGGAAGTCACCTTAGCTACGATCACGTGACGGCGCGCGTGTGTGCCCCGGAAAATGGGTGAAGTAGCGTGTTTGCACGCGCTGAAAGTATCGTAGACATCAAAAGACAGCTTTTCACGAACTGCATTGCATTCGAGACCAGAAACACTTGACCAAAGAGTTTTTGTCGAGTTTGGCTTACAAGATTCGGGTTTTCTACGCTTACCCAGCTTTCAGACACTGCATTGCTACCGAACCGTAAAGCAAGAAGGAGCAAACTGACTCAACGCGGCCCGCTTGGCGCTAAAACATAGGATCATTATGCCCGGCCCCCAGAAACGGGCCTTTCGCGATGTCATTGATCTCACTGGAGACTATGGCTCGCAGCCGGAGGCAAAGCGGCACTTGCCTGCCACGGCAAACTTCTCGACTGGACTTGGCGGATCATCTGTGTATAATAATCCTTCGCCTGCGGGGACGCAGCTCGGCCAAGTCTCGATGTCATCCAGTCAGCCGATGAGCTTTTCTCAGACAGCACAGTACGAGAACGAGGTTCTGGACCTTACACAGGATGATGACGGACCAGCGAGAGAACTCTACGGTGTTTTCAGTGAGTAATGGTTGTGCAAACGAATTAATCTTGCTTACTATTCCGGACCACTCAGGCTTAACACTTATTGAAACAGATGGCAAGATCGTTGGCATTCAGTATTACAAAGGCCATGCCTCTCCGGGCGAGGTAGTTCTGTGTCATCGAGAACCGGAGAACCAAGTAGGGGTTTAAGCTCCCGATACTCTTGGGTATGGAGATTCTAATATATAGTCCAGTATGACCGGAACGCCATTCGTGTGGATAATGTCATGTCCCAGCAAATTGGGCACTTACCCCGTCAGGTTGTGCAGAAACTTGCAAAATATGTGGCAAGTAGATCGATAATGCCCTCTTCCATCATGCACTGACAATGGCTCAGGATTCTGGTGACCTTGTTATCGAAGCCTCAATCTCTGGATACAAGGGGACTTTTGATTGTCCCGTGAAACTTGCCTTATTTGGACCCAGTAGTTCAATAGATCGCGCGAGAATAGAGAAGAACCTCAAAACTGACAAGATTGTCACTGCTACCGAACTGAAGCGCACCAGGACTGAGGCTGAGTCTAAGAGAACTACGATGGGATTAAAGGCCGGCCGAACGACGCATGGATTTGGCTCAGCTGGTCTCCACGAACCCGAGGTGTCACTGGAGGATATACTGAAGGATAGCGAGTCCATCGATCTCAGAGGCGAAGGTGATGTTATCAAGCCATTTGCCATGGACGAAAAGTATCTCTCTGAGATGCCCATGGCAGGACAGCCAACAGCTGTCAAAGCAACTCTGCTGCCGTATCAACTTCAGGTCTGTATTCTTCTACACTTTATACTGTCGGTGCCGACCATTTGCTGAGAAACAGTCCAGGGCCTCGCATGGATGACTTTGAAGGAAAGTCCAGTATTGCCGACAAAGGAGTTGGCCAATGTTGTACAGTTATGGAAGCAGGACCCCAAAGGAAACTACTGGAATGCGGCCACAAACTACGTCAGTCAGACACCGCCAGAACTGTTCTCTGGCGGCATTTTAGCAGATGACATGGGTCTTGGAAAGACTTTGCAAATTATCAGTTTGATCATGGCAGGAGGCCCGGGAACGACCTTGATTGTTGCCCCTGTCAGTGTCATGAGCAACTGGAAACAGCAAATCGAACGCCACGTCAAGGCGGAATTCCTGCCCAGCGTATTCATCTATCACGGGGACAAAAAAGCGACCGACAAAGAACTGATGAACTATAATGTGGTCATCACCAGCTACGGAAAGCTTGCTCGTGAAAAAGATGCCAAGGTGCCTCAGGTTCTTCTGTCGAAAAAGATCCAATGGAGGCGTGTCGTCCTCGATGAGGGTCACATCATTCGCAATGCCAACACAAAACTTGCTTCGGCTGCCTGCGCCATCACAGCCAAGTCACGCTGGGTCTTGACTGGCACGCCAATGTACGTATTTGAGCACGCTTTAACTGAGTTCTGGTGATACTAATCGATTGGTACCAAAACAGCGTCAACTCGGTGAAAGATCTGCAGTCTATGGTCAAGTTTTTGCACATAACTGGAGGCATCGAACAGCCTGAGATATTCAACACAAAGGTGACCCGAAAGCTGGCGTTGGGCGATCCCAGTGCAGAGGCCATTTTGCAAGCTCTGATGCAGGATATCTGCCTCCGACGAAAGAAAGACATGAAGTTCGTTGATTTGAAACTGCCACCAAAGAAGGAGTATCTCCATCGTGTCACATTTCATCCCGAAGAGAAACGAAAATATGACGGCCTTCTGTATGTACTCCTTACTTTGGAAGCTTGGAGTTGTCGAGACTGACTCAGATCATAGTGCCGAAGCTCGCGGTGCACTGGCAAATTATCAAGCCACGGCGGCGGGGCGGAAGGGACAGTTCCAAGGTGTCTTGGAACAGCTGTTACGGCTTCGCCAGACGTAAGTTACCCGCCGCAGGAGAGCACGACTAGAAAGCGAGGCTGACAGTTTCGAACAGGTGCAATCATTGGATGCTCTGCAAGGATCGTATCGATGAATTGATGAAGACGCTCGAAAGTCAGGATGTTGTGCCTTTTAATGAAGAGAACACGAAGCTTCTGAGACAGGCTCTGCGACTCTACATTGAGAATCAGGAGGATTGCGCTATATGCTACGAAGTCCCCACGGGTCCGGTCATTACCAATTGCAAACACGTTTTTTGCCGAGCCTGCATCACCAGAGCCGTTGAGATCCAGCACAAATGCCCCTTGTGCAGGAACGAACTTACTCAAGAATGTCTCTTGGAACCCGCCCCAGAGACGGACTTTGACGAGAAGTTTGACACAACGACGCAGAGCTCTAAAACACAGGCCGCTATGCAAATTATTCAGGCTACATTGAGCAATCCTGGGTCCAAGATCGTGATCTTTTCACAGTGGACTTCATTCTTGAACATTGTCCAGAATGAACTCGATAGCGCCAAGATCCAATACTGTCGAGTGGACGGAAGCATGAATGCTGAAAAACGAGATCGTGCGATTCGAGCCCTGGATACGGACCCAGAGACACGCATCATGCTTGCAAGCTTGGCTGTGTGCAGTGTCGGACTGAATCTCGTATCTGCCGACACGGTGATTTTGCTAGACAGCTGTATGTTCATCTCATGACTTTCCACAAACCCAGTTACTGACTTTCTTTAGGGTGGGCTCCCGCAATTGAGGACCAAGCCATCGATAGAGTCCATCGTCTGGGACAGACCAGAGAGACAACCGTCTGGAGGCTCATTGTGGAAGGGACTGTCGAAGAGAGAGTATTGGACATTCAGCAAGAAAAGAGAAAATTGGTCACGAAGGCTTTCCAGGAAAAGGAAAAGAGAGGCAAAGGGGCCAAGGAGACGAGGATGGGAGACATTGCCAAGCTTCTTTCTTAAGAGGTGTCAGGCAACTTGGGCGCATTTTTCTATCGACGCACTTGGTGCTTGGGTGATATGAATATAATTTCACTCGTGGGACCGAATCTAGGGCCTAGACGAGACTTGGCTAATGTCTTTGAGAACATAGCTCCGAAATCTTTACCCGTGCTTGGCACACTTGACTTTATCTCATCTCCTTTGAATTGGTCCGGGAACGACTGAGTTTATCCTGCTTAGGGTTAGCAGAAGTAGCCGTATCCCGAGATGACAGGACAAGATCATAGAGTGTTTCGCCCTTTATCTTCAATTTGACATTTTGAAACCCATTTACTCTGTATGACTCGTGAAGTAGAAACTAGACGACCTGAGGCTGGTGGCGGATGAATATTGAACAGGATCACCAAGACCTGCCCTGGCTTCATGCTAAAGCATCAGCACGGCTATGTACATCCGGACCTAAATTGTTATTACACGTTGCAACTTGGAGTCAAAGCTAGCAGCATCAAAGTCGTAGAGGAACTTGTTCTATACTTGTACGGAGAGGTATGTCGTAGCCTCGTAGGTAGAATCGCTGCATCTTGCAGTAAAGAGGAGCCGCTAAGGTAATGCGCAAATCGATAGCCAGCACTGAGCAGTGAGCAACCTCTTTTTCTGCGCTCATATCGATAAGCAAAATCCACCACAGGCTAGCCGCTACAGCATCCCCCGCCAAGTTCCTGTTCAAGTCGTCGGTGGTGTAGAGAAGAACAGTCACGCATCTCGTTTCTAAACGCCAAAGGCGAGCGAGCGCAATGGCCGACGTCTGTCCCAGGACTGACACTCTCCAGAGACTGCTCAGCGGCTGCTCAGGAGTCAAGTTCGACGGTACGTGGCAAGCAAAGACTCGGTTATTTCCGGATTCGCAAACCATTTGCTAACTTGGCGCGAAATAAAAAAGATATTGTCGAGCTTTGGCACAAGAACCGAACGCCTCTTATATTCTGTGCTTTGGTGCTTCTCGCAGCGGTCCGATTGTACCTTCACAAAAACGAAGAGCCCATACCGCTGAAGGCGCTACCAGACACTTCTCCAAAGAAAGTCGTTGCAGAGGATGCGACGAAACCGCGCGATGTGGTCACCACCGCTAAAACCAGCATCAAATCGGATGGACCTCGTAGGATCAAGGGTGGAATGGTCAAGAAGCCTAAATTAGAAGACAAGGAGGAATTACACGACAAGAGCCGACCCGTGAAAGTCTTGGTGTTCTTCTCCTCAGTCACGACGAAGACGGAAACGATTGCGCGGCAGTACCTAGATACATTGGTGAAAAGCACTGATCAGCTCTCTCAAGACACCGGGCGAAAATTGTTGGCTCCTGAACTGCATGATTTGGCAGACATTGACTTTGAGGACTTTTTCATCAGCCCTGCCAAGACGGCTGAGAACGCGTATTTGTTCTACTTATTCCTGCTGCCAAGCTACAACATCGACACGATCAACGACACGCTCCTGCAACATCTCGAAGAGACGCACCACGACTTCAGAATCGACACAGCTCCCCTGGCTTCCTTGCTCGGGTACTCAGTCTTTGGGTTCGGAGACAAGGAGGGCTGGCCGGATGAAGCAGAGGGGTATTGCTTCCAAGCCAAGGAGCTCGACAAGTGGATGTCCAAGCTGACTGCGCGAAAACGTGCGTATCCCGTTGGCATGGGAGATATGAAGGGAGACCACGCTGAGAGATTTGATGAGTGGACGTCTGGCATCCAAGAGGTCATTACTCATGTGGCGCACCACGGAAGTTTAGGCGAAGGCGTACCAGGAAGTGGTGATGCGGTTGAGAGTGACGCCGAGGATGTCGCTGGCGAAGACGACGGCGAAGTTCTGTTCGAAGATGAAATATCTGGGGAAGACGAGACTTCACCGAGACCGTTGGACGACGTCGAGGACCTCGGCCGCATGCTGCGAACGTCGGAGAGCAAAGATAACAATGGCACAACTGGTAACAAAAAAGCGGCCCCTCTGGCTATCGACTTCACGTCTCATGGCTCATCAGCCGCAAAGAAGACCAAGCGCACGCAGGTAGCACCCGTCGTCAAGGAAATGGTGGCCAAAAACTCACCCACCTACGCAGCGCTCACAAAGCAAGGCTACTCCATCGTTGGATCGCACTCTGGCGTCAAGATTTGTCGCTGGACCAAATCCGCCCTCCGCGGCCGAGGCAGCTGCTACAAATACTCCCTCTACGGCATCCACTCGCACCAGTGCATGGAAACCACCCCCTCGTTATCCTGTTCCAACAAATGCGTCTTTTGCTGGAGACATGGCACGAATCCCGTGGGAACGACCTGGCGCTGGGTCGTCGATCCTCCCGAGATGATCTTTGAGGGCGTCAAGGAAGGCCACTACAAGAAGATCAAGATGCTGCGAGGCGTTCCCGGCGTCCGAGCAGATCGCTACGCGGAAGCACTCCGAATCCGCCACTGCGCGCTCTCTCTCGTCGGAGAGCCCATTTTCTATCCGCACATCAACGAGTTCCTCGCTATGCTTCACGCGGAGCGCATATCCTCCTTTCTGGTCTGCAATGCGCAGCACCCGGACCAGCTCGCTGCGCTCAAGGCCGTCACGCAGCTCTACGTGTCCATTGATGCATCCAACAAGGACTCCCTGCGCAAGATCGACAGGCCTCTCCATCGTGACTTTTGGGAGCGCTTCCAAAGATGTCTTGACATTTTGCGGGAGAAGCGCTTCCGGCACCGGACTGTCTTTCGGTTAACCCTCGTCAAGGGCTTCAATGTGGAGGACGAGGCAGAAGGGTATGCACAGCTCGTGGAGCGAGGGCTGCCCTGTTTCGTGGAAGTCAAAGGCGTGACCTACTGCGGGACATCTACGTCTTCGAATGCAGGGCTCAGCATGTCCAATGTGCCTTTCTACTGGGAAGTTTGTGACTTCGTCAAGGCCCTGGAGAAGCGCCTCAAGGCTAAGGGGCTGAAGTATGGCATTGCCGCGGAACATGCCCACAGCTGTTGTATCCTGCTTGCCAGTGAGAGGTTTTTGGTGGATGGGAAGTGGCACACGCATATTGACTACACGAGGTTCTTTGAACTTCTTGAGGAGAGAGGTCCCGATGGGGATTGGATGCCGGAGGATTACATGGGCGAGCCGACGCCTGAATGGGCCCTGTGGGGAAATGGGGGTTTCGATCCGAGAGATGATCGCGTAGATAGGAAGGGGAGGAAGATTGAGAATGTTGTGGTGAGGGAGGCGCCGCCGCCGGAAAGTTGGTGAGATGGCAGTCTGCAGAAGTATATCAATGCCAGAATTTTCACAGCCAGAGCTCAATCCAGGTTTCGGGCATCACTTTTTTTGCATCCTCACGACATGTCTGTTGAAGCTGGCTGATAAGCACCCTTACTAGCCTTTCTAGGTGTTTTTGAACTTGACTGGACATCCCACATCGGAGGCACACATCTCGTATTGTATATAAACACAATTAACCATTGGAAAATATAGATGCCTCGGCTAATTCTCAGACGCCTATCCACCCTCCGTAGCGGTACAATACAGCCGTCAAGAACTGTTGGCACAAAGCTCTGTCTTCGCAGAGCCAGCGAAACACTTATAAATATCGTACACTTAAGGACGTCGCCTTTCATCTGTGCCCGTCCTTTATTTTTGTTGAATCTTTATCTTGCCGTGTAATTCGTTTTACTTTTTTACTTTCGTCATCAGTCCTCTGCGCCAATGTGCATCACTTATCTATGCCTATCGAGCTAGCTTTTTTTTACGGTGAAGCAGCTAAGAAGAGGTTTGACGCGGGAGGGAAGTAGCGAGTTCGTCTGAAGCGCATGTGGGTGTAGGCCCTCTACCAAGCTGTAGCTCCAGTGCTGACGTAGGCATGCTGGATGATGCGCAAAAGCTCTTTAATCGAGGCCGACGGTGGGAATATCGCCGATGTTAAAGTCACGAGAAGGCTGGGCTCGGATGTCGAGGGACGAGTCGTAGGCAATCATCTCGGCGAGAATGTCTAATATGGGCTACAGGGAGAAACATCACGGTTAGCACGAGCAAACCAGCGAGAAGTACACCCATGAACTGAAGGCAAAGACGAACCTTGGAAACAGTGCTGTCGTAGACCTTGATCAAGTCACCTGGAGAAGGGTACACCTTGAGGCCCTTGTAGAAAGCAAGGGCAGAATCAACGTATTTCGAAGCTGTTACGAACCACGTTAGCTTACATCACCGTGTGGAGCGGTCGCCCATTGATAGAAAATGACGTACGATCTGAGCTGAGAATCTCTGCAGTCATGACTTGTTCGTTAAAGAAGGCCTCGCGTTCTTGAACACCAGTAGGGAAGCCCTCTTCCTTGGCCTCATCGACGAGGTGCTTGATGGCATCCCGTTGAGCGCGCGTTGAAGCCTCAGCCTCCTCCTTTGCTGAGCGCACCTGTCGGCGCTCATTTCGTCTCAGGTCGCGGCGGAACTCGGCATGGCTTCGTCGCTGGTGGTCGAAGTAAACGGCATAGGCTATTGAGTAAGAACTAGTGGTCAGCGAATAATCTTCCCAATTCACGCCCGCAAGGACTGCATGTATGATGCCTAAAGGGAACAAGAAGAATCCTCTCTTTTCGAGATTAAACCGCAGAGGCGAATTGGTGCGCATCAAATTGCGACATACCGACGAGGCCGGTGGCGGCGGCCGCGAGGGTTGCCGTCACTACGGTCGACGTTTGGGCCATTTTTTCGCTATCAAGGGTCGTGATGCGATTGCCTATAGGCTATACGGGAGGAGCTCTAGGCCGCTCTGCTGTAGTCAGAAAGATGAAAGGTCGGGGTCGAGATACGACAGAAGCCGCAATGACGTGTAATCCGTTGATGAGATTGAGCAAGACGGAAGGGCTGATTCGAGAACAAAAGCCGTGGGTCGTGAGATCGAGAAAGTCAACGGCGTCTCTACTCTGTACAAGCGTCTGCCTTTACCGGTGCGGGGGGGGGGGGGG
>SRQH01000244.1:0-36854 GCA_018360345.1 Claviceps sp. LM84 group G4 | reverse complement strand
ACGAGGAAAAGCTGATCGACGCGTCGCGGCGTGGATAACAACAGAGAGGAGAGCAGGAATGAGCGTATAAAATTGTATGTGAGGTACAAAGGTGAACAGAAGTATACCTACACACAAAGATATATGAAAAGATACATACATCCATTTTGGGTTTAGCGTGGTTATGCGTGTTCAATAAAGCAGATAGGCGTGTTTATGTACTCGTAGCCGTGGGGGGACTTCTTGATAAGGTCGTCCAAGTTGCGATAAAGTCGGCGCAGCTCGTTTTTGAGGTAGTCTTGGGTCTGTTGTTCCATGCCTGCAACCAGTCGTCAGCTCAGTGTGATTCTATTGGCAGATTCCTCGCCTTTCCCTCTCTCACTGTGGAAAAGGAAGGCTGAGGCCCGGGTTTCAGGTCTACCGTCTGGCACAATTGCACATACCCTCGCTCAGAGTTCTAGTATATATTACTTGTATCTGTATCCGTAGAGGTGCGAGATAAGTTGATAACCGAGTACCCAGTATGCATAGCTATTGACAGTTCAGGTGGAATTATTAGTTGAATTCTCAACAGTAAAAGAGCTTAGAAAGTTCAAAGTACTACCCAGCTTGAGGCCTGCAGGTTGGACTTCAGGCCAAAATGGGCCTTGATACGCGACTCATTGTCATATCGATCCGTGATGTACTCGAGGATTATGGTGGTATCAAACAAAGTAATTTTTTCGCCGTCAGACAACGTGTCCGTGATGAACGGTATGCTGCCAAGAATGTCACAACAATTGGGGTTGAGTTCATGGTACCAGTCCTGCGTATGCTCGCGCTTTTCTGTGTCGACAACTTTGACCTATGAAAGAAGATTTTCCATATTAGAGATACATA
The DNA here is from genome assembly GCA_018360345.1 of Claviceps sp. LM84 group G4. NCBI lineage: Eukaryota > Fungi > Ascomycota > Sordariomycetes > Hypocreales > Clavicipitaceae > Claviceps > Claviceps sp. LM84 group G4. The sequence continues at coordinate 35,996 of SRQH01000244.1, read as the reverse complement.
GATGATAGTGAGTACATACGTTATGATTGAACAACATAAGAGCCCCCATCCAATAGTAGTGTAGTACAGGTAACAGAACAAACTTCAACAAAGATTGACTTTCAAGCATGGTCCATGGATGAATAATGAATTTTGAAAGAAAAGTTGATGAGATTAAAAACCCCAATAAGACGTCTTCATGCCTTCTCCGACATTTGTTGTAGCATGTACGCCACATAGGATGACCACGGCAGTAAGAACATCATACCTGAAACTGGAAATTCAGTATCACCATTACGATTCTTACGATCGCAGCATTGTACGAAAAGACTCTGGTTCTATAGAGAACGATGTCGGTCTTGATCGGCATGTTTACAGGGCGGAGAAGTGTATCGCTTCCTGGTCAGTGTCTTTCTGAGAGGTCAGTGATTGCGAGTCGCGACTGTGTTCGAGAAAGTAGAGGGGGGTGGAGCACAGAAGGAGAGAAAAGGTATCAATACGGTCCAAGCTTGGGGCACTATGGGCAGCTGAAATGTTGTCAGGCTGTTGAGACTTTGCCGCTTTATACTCTTCTCTATTCTCGTCTTGCCATAGCAATCGGATGTTTTTGCTCTTCTTGCGTTCCACGGCCCACTGAGACGGTGAGTGCCACTGAGACCAGACGGATTCTGCAATTCATGTCTGCAGACTGTCGAACGACCTAGAGTTTGATCCGGGCGGCTGGAGCGAGCTGCGACATGTTGAAGGGCATCTTGCCTTCTATTTGTTTTGTCATTTTGGTCCTTGCTATGTTATGTCTCTTGCTCTTTTATTTCTCTTGTTCGCAGCACTGGCTACTTGCAACTAAGATGGAGTTCCTACTCTTAGCCTGGGGCAGGTTTCAAGAAGGGCACGACAAGAAATACCGTATGATACGACGTGTTGTAGACTATTTTGCTGTGGCTTTCGCTGAGGGTAAATTCCATGAACCAGCAAAGCCAGCTAACTTCTCTAGACTTCTTGCTGCGCAAGAAAGAACTTAGAAGCGGGCTGCGTCACATCAGAGTGGTCCCCTGATGAGTTGATGTGATGCCTGAAACGCCTTCACTCCTGCCCCGAAAATGGCTCATATGAACAAGCATGGAACCTAGAGCTGCAGAGTATGTCGGCATACACAGGTAGCCTATAGAATTTTAGATGGCGCTTCTCTCTCCTCTGCCCGAAGGCGCCACCCGGGCTCTGGAACCGCTCACGTCCTTTACTTTATTGATATCGGCATAGACGCCAACGAGTTGAGGTTGTGCGGGGTTTCTGTGCAGGGGAAAACATCTGGAGAACGGAAATGCTAATGATGATTGGGGCATATTGCACTTCGAAGGGTCGAGCCGTTACCTCACAGGCTCACTTCCAAGTTCCCACGAGCGAAAGTTCCTCCTCTTGGGAAGGGAGGGGAATGTGTCAGTGAGGAGGAAATCGGGGAAGCGCGCGCTATCAGATTCATAAGACGTATGCTCCCAGCACAGCAAAAGAAAAATCGCTACTGTGTTCATGCCTTCCGGGGAAATCCTCCGGCGAATAGTGAAGCTCTGTTCATGGTGGCACCTCGCATACCCTTGAGACTTCAAAGCAGTAAAGATAAACTCCTCATGTGTTCACTTTTCCGTACCACTTTCCCCGGAAATACGAACTGGTCATTTTGCATCTGCCGCCATCGACTTCTGTACCCATTCTCTCCCCTTAGCAGCCCTTTCTTCGAGAGCCTCCGGCGTCATCTTGTCATCGTCCATGTACGTATGCGGCGCGGGCACGTGGCGGCCCTTATCAAAGCCTGGACGTTTCAGAAGCATGTGAAGCCATTTTTCGACATTGGGGCAGTCTTGGAGGGAGATGCCTGCCCAGGCTATGAGGGTTGGAGAATTAGTCAAGTGTATGAGGGGAATCGATGGAAGTCGAGGGTAAAAACGTTCAACCGAAAGACGTTTGAGGGAAAATGCTGGGAAGTAGGAAGTAGATGCGCAGATGAAATGGGCTTACAGTGGGCAGATACCCATCCCCAGCTCACGATATCAGCAATCGTCACGCGATCACCGACCATGTAGCCGTGGGAGGACTTTGCTAGATGAGCCTCCATGGTGCGGTACAGACGGCGTGCCTCATTTGTGTAGCGATCTATGCCGTACTGGATTTTCTCGGGAGCATATCCTGCAGCCAGTGGTCTAGTCAGTTCTTTTTCCTTCTTGTGACTTTTGCCCGATATTGAACCCCTTAGTTTCATCATTCATGTGGTGAAGAAAAGGGGGTTAGTGAACGATTTTGCATAAGAGTACGTACGCTTGAAATGGTTTGCTTGTCCCTGCATGGGTCCAAGACCACCCATTGACCAGTGCAGCTGGTTTAATGTACATCTGTTAGTTGAGATCATGACACGAGAATGGGGGGGAGACCAGAACGGGATTCGCCAGTTGCTAGCCCTTCAAGGGCCCCTAGCCAGGATTGCAAAACACCAGATATGCAATGACAGAGACCCTAGGAGCTGAGGGACGCAGGAAGGAAGAGATATAAGAGAAGCAAAGGACAGAAATACCCAGCTCAAGACTTCAAAGTGCTCCGCCGACCCACGAGGGTACGACATCTTGTGCTCCGTATCGTACCGTTCCACAAGATACTCGAGGATCGCACCGCTCTCAAACACACGAATCTTCTCGCCGTTGGGCAACGTGTCCGTTATGGCGGGGATGCGGCCATTAGGGTTGATTTCCAGGAACCAGGGCTCTTTTTGCTCATTGTTCATCATGTTGATGGTGCGGACCTGTGAGAAGAATCAGAGAGTGAGCATAATTACACATCATGGTGGGAGAGGCTAAGTGCCTCTCTCCACTTCCAATGCAGAAAATACGCAGAAGAAGCATGTAAAGAGGGACCCTGAGAAAAAATAATCAAGACTTTCGAGGTGCGCTTCACGGTTCTGCGCATGTAGATCTACTCATTGTAGGGCCATGACGTCACGAGAGGCCCACGACAGAAAGGAACAATGAACATCATACCTCATACTGGAGACCCAATTCCTCCAACGCGATGCTGATTTTGATGCCATTGGGCGTTTGGCACGTGTAGAGAGTGATGTCGGTCTTGGTAGCCATATTGGAGGGCGGCTGAGCAAGTCTCGCGATGGTTGAGTTCCCGGAGGTTTGTCTCGGCTGCGTTTGAGGAAGCGGTGGAGTGATCACGAGCAAGAGAGACAAAGATGGGTCTTTTGACATGACCAGCTAGGTACCTGATATGTCAGCTACCTAGGCATTGTGAGCTTTGTGAGCATTGTACTCTTGTCTGGTTTCGTCATGCTAAGAAATCGGACGCTGCTCCTTGTGCCGCTAGACCAGACGGTTTGCGCAATTTACGGTCGATCAATGATCATTGATGATTGATGACCCATTCTTTTATCCGGCAGCAGCATCGCTCGACATCGCGCGGGGGGGTTTAGGCGCTCAGGCGCTCAGGCGGGGCCGTCTTTTTCTCTCACTGATTTCCATCTTGTGTTTGACCTGTTCTCTCGGTTTTCTCATCCTCGTACTCCGTAGATGTGTGGTGTACCTCCGGACAGGCAGAGAAGAAACAGGTCGTCGTATTTGAGCTTTTGTGCCCGTGGCTGGCCAAGAAAAAAAAAACGTGAAACAAAAATCCGCACAAGACGTGCACGGGCTAGGGCGAAGAAGTACCTATGTACCTCGTCCTCCTATCGTCTGGGTATGCCAGCTTCCAAGTCATTGATTGGGTCCTTGCTAACTTCTAGGAGGTATAGTCACCGTAAACATACCTACCGTATACACTGGGAAAATAGACCCGGCACCGCGCTTTGACCAAGTCCACAAACCTGCAGGATCTCCACATAACCCGTGCCAGACTTGCTCAAACATCCCTATCGTGGCCAGCAATCTCTGCTCATGTGAAGGTATTTTGGGATGGCATCCCAGCTATAGAGGTCTCACTTAAGGAAGTTTGGCACGGGTTATGCGGAGGTTATGCAGGTTTGTGGACTTGGTCAAAGCGCGGTGCCGGGTCTATTTTCCCAGTGTATACGGTAGTGGTCACTGGTGGTGGACCGTGGACCTCTTTGTGGCTCTGACAAAACTTCGGAAATACCATTCCCCAGGGGTAATTCCCCAACTTCCAGCGTCGCAGCCATGCAACACCATGTATGATGTACATACCTACATATGTAGGTACTCCGTACTCCGTACTTATCATAAATAAAGGCGAGGGAAGGGTGAGGGCGAGGCGAACATGTAACGGAGGGGTCAAGGAGGGGGCATGGACTGCATGGAGGGGCAACGAGGGAAAAACTTAATAAAAAGCAACGCTGAGTCGCTGACGTAGAAAATGCATCGATAGTGATACAGAGTGCCATTGCCGGACCTGTTACTTACCTACTGTACAGTGTACACAGTATACAACATACTTCGTAGTGCCTGAGACTGGACAGGAAGTCATTGGATCATCACGGAAAACAGTTCAGAAGATGCACCCCCAGAAAAGACTCAACATCAACATGGAAAACTACCGCTACAGCTTACTCCCATCCTCCAGCATCATTTGCGCCGCCTTCTCCGCGATAGCGTACACAGTAGCTTGTATATGCGCACTGATCTGCAACGGCATCACACTCGCATCTGCCACCCTCAACCTTCTAACCCCATACACCCGCAATCTCTCATCCACCACGCCGCCCTTGATGCCTGCTCGTCCACCCATCCCGCATGTTCCCACGGGATGCCAGTCCGTAATGGTATTCTCCTTCACCCACTCTCTCAGCTGTGCGTCATCCCCAAACACATCCGATGCAGGATGCACCGGTGCGCGTATCACGTCAGCGAGGGGCTTTGTCGACGCGATTTTCTGGGCAAACAGAACCCCCTGTTGGATGATTTCGGCGTCTAGCTTGCCGTGGTCCCCGGCATAATAGGCTGGATCGATGAGAGGCTTCGCATTGCCGGATCTGGTCTCGTCGCTGCTGCTCCTGGGTTTGACGTGGATGGACCCGACAGAGAATGGATGCTGCAGCATCTGAAGCATAGTGCCGTACTTTTTGCCGGGAAGGCCCTTGAAAATGGTGCTCCAGTTGCCGAGATCAAAGATGTATTCGAGTTGGCCCATGGTGGATGTGCCGTCGAGGCGTTTCCGCAAGATGGCTCGTTTCTCGGCGTCGTAGGCGGTCACCGAGGCGGCTTTGGCGTGAATGTCGGCCAGGATGTCGCGGGGCATGGTTTGCGAAAGGGGGATATACGTCAATGAGCAGGGCAAGATGGTGTAGGGGCCGCACTGCTCCCGGACGTACTTTTCTCGGGCCGCAGCATTGATGGCCTGGTCGGTGAGCAAATCATCTTTGTTGGCCAGCGACGGATCGACTTCGAAGATCATGGCGACCACTGATGGAAAAGTTGGGAGTGGTTAGAGGCATCTTCAACGTTAAAGGGTAGGAATTTTCGGTTGACTCAACTGATATGGTCTTGCAGATTCTCGCCAACCATGGGACTGGCCACTTTGGTCGGTATTCCAGCCGACTCTAACACTTTCGGGTTTCCAATGCCCGACATTTCGAGAATCTGGGGTGATTGTACAGTGCCCGCCGATAGGATGACCTCCCTGTTCACGGACACTACGTGTTCCTGGCCTCCGTGACCGAACCGCACCCCCGTGGCTACATAATCGCCCTGAGCTTCGTCCTTCTTCAGAATGATCTCGTGTACGGTCGCTGCCGTCAGGATATGAAGGTTCGTTGGTCGCGCCGCGGCGAGATAGCTCGTGGAATAGCTTCGTTTCGCTGTCCTCGGGTCAACTGCGTTGATGTTGGTCCAGACCCCTGCATTAGAGCCTGTGAGGTGAGCCGAGCTGGTCTGGACGCCAACACCGTTGAGCGTGGCGTGCCAAAGCTTGTGCGAGGGCGAGTAGTCGGGTGCGTAGGAGATCTGGATGGGACCAGACGTGCCGAGAGCATCGCCTCCGTGTGTTGCGGTGTATTCGTCTCGCAGGGCCTGACTCGGCGCATGGAATGTTTCCGATTTCTGGAAAAAAGGTCTGCGGGAAAGAAAGGCGAGTCAACTTCCGAAACCTCCAACTCTCGCCTGGAATAGCCGATCATGACGTGTTGTGTTGTGCGACGACGAGAAACACGTTGTCGCAAAACATGACAGTCGCATTATTCCGCCTCAGCTCTTTCCACGATGACGAGCAGAGAATGAAAGAATTACCAGAACCCAGATGCACACAGTGATGAACTCACAGCAACTTATTCCAAGCCCACCCTTCGTTTCCGAGGGCTTCCCAGTCGTCATAATCCTCCTTATTCCCGCGCACCCACGTCATAAAGTTAAGCGCGCTCGTTCCGCCCAGCACTTTGCCCCTCGGCCACGCAAGTGCTCGACCTGCGAGAGCTTCCTGCGGCTGCGTCTCAAACGCCCAGTCGAATTGGCCTCCAAGCGAGCGACCATAAAAGGCGGGAATGTCCACCGTGTCGTCGCCATGGGCAATGCCTCCAGCTTCGAGGACACCAACCGTCAGTGACGCGTCTTCGGCGAGCCGAGACGCGACGGCTAGACCTGCCGTCCCTCCCCCGACTACAATGTAGTCAAAGGAATTCCGGAGAAAATCCTCTGATGAAGCACACGTCTTGACAGCGTCATCCATTGCACTTGTTACTGGTTTTCCCTTGTTTTTGACTTTCTGCGCAGGAATGTGGGTTCCTGCTTTTTTGGAGTCGGAGTGGGCGTTTGAGTCAATACGCAGGGATGGGCACGAGCTCTGAGTCGATGCTCAATTCTTGCGAGCTGAGGCTGTAATGAGATCAAGGCTGCTGAAGGCAATAGGAGTCACACATGTCTCAGACATAATGCGAAGCGCAGAACGGTCTCGGTTGAACGCGTGATCAGGCATTTCAAATATGTAGGTATCTCTGTACGGAGTACGGAGTAATGAATGAACTAGTTGAGCCGCGGTCCGCGAAGGCCTTTTGAAAATCCCACCTTCTCCACCAATTTTCCGCTTTTGGGACGGCCCGGCGTTTGACCAGCAATGACCAATACAGCACCTACGATCAGTTAGCGAAGAAGTCGTTTGCTGATCGGTAGAACATTAGTCATGCTGTTCGCGGTTCATGACATTTGGACGTCGTATTGATACATTTTGAGCTTAATAAAGTCGCAGTTTTCGATCGAAGAGTGACCAATAAATAGCCAGGCGCGGACCGAAGTCCAACTTGTCGTGCAGGGCAGAGAAGGTCGGCGTCGGCTGCCAAGACGAACTCCTTGGGGGAAGAAATTTTTGAAAGGGTCTTCAATGTTCATTCACGGGATAACGACAGAATATCAAATCAGGAGGGAATCTACGGAGTATGTAAACGTGCCATGAGTCTTGAACTACCTATGGCTGCTTCGAGGTTGATGCATGCCACTATTATGCGAAAACTCAAAGTGTACGTATATCATCAAACTAAGACTTACATACCTCATTCTTTTTCATGCTATTGACTCCTACGCCTTGTCATATATCCTCTATGTACCTATGCTATGGCTATGATCGCCATCAGCTAGGTATGTATGTCAAAGGTAGAGGTTGTATCACCATGGCGCCATGCCGAACATTGCCAATATTGGCGGGATCGGCAGTCCCAGCGTCCTGTCGTTCTTCAGCCGTCGTCACGACGTACAGGAGTAAGCACCCCTTACGTATCGTCTTACAACTACAACAAGTTACGGCCCTTGGGGTGACAAGGTACCTGGTAGCACGGGGACTTTTCGTATATAATGAGCTAATTGCGATCCTAGTCCATGCGCCCGCCGTTCCTTCCGGTGCCTCCTGCGCGGGTAAGGTTATGTTTCAAAGTCGATATGTACCTACGGAGTACTTATGATGGATCATGATTTATGGGGTCTACTCCGTACGGAGTACGGAGTACATACCTAGGTAGGTATTGCCCGGGTTCAGTACCTAGGTACATACCTGGTAGGTACATAGGTAGGTACGTTGTACTCCGTACCATAGGCGCCTACCTACTCCCTAGTCCCTACATGTATCATCTATGTACATATGTCTGTGTATAGCAGGTGCATCTATACGCTAATAACGAGCATGGTCTGCGTTTCGTTTCTCCAAAGTTTCTCCCAAAGCATGCCAAAAGGATTTGCCCACTGCGTACGGAGTAAGCATCTAGAGTCCTGGAGTCTGGACCTCTGGAGTCGCACTGGACCCATAGGTAGGTATCTCCCCAAGCCGCCCATTCCGTTGCTCAAGCTGATTGCGGAGTAGGTACATGTACGGAGTATGTACATGCCAACGTTTCCGGGGTCTCGGATCGTGAAGCCGTGTCAGCCGTACCGACTGTCATCCATTTAACCAGACTGCGACTCGCGAGCCGGGATTCCGCAGCGCATGGCTGACCCCATGCCATCTCCATGACTGCCGAGATTCCCGCCTCCTTAAAAGCTTCAAACCCACTGGCTTCGATGATGGATTATGTATCAAGGTTAGAAGGCACAGCCTACAGGTGGTTTTGAGCATAGTTTGAGCCATTCAGGCAGTGTTTCCACGGATCTTCCCCGCGGGTAGGTACGGTATGCCGTGACACTTTGACTGTTCTCGAACCATCCACCAAATGGTGCGAGCACACAAGGACAGCCGGAGAATGTTTATAGAGTCGCCTCCACGCCCTCTCAGGAACAGGTCGCCGGCTTGACTGGAATTTAATTTTGAATTCCGTCCATTCGATGGCGAGCTTACTCCGTAGGCTGAAAGCTATTAATGGGCTACCCGGCGTTAGTGGCTCAGACGGACCCGAATGCTAATACATATTGGGAGCATCTGGGGCGTAGGCTGTGCGATGGACCCTCGGTATGAGGTAGGTACTCCGTATGTACACATCTCGGGTGGCGTGTGCTCTTTGTTCACAGGCCCAGAGCAGCCATCTTGGCCAGTCCTGCAGGATTTGAATGGTCGCCGATTTTCACGGAGTATGTACTTGTTGAGTCGTTGGTCGCCAAACAAACACTCGGCAATTGTCTAGGTAGAGGCGATAATGAGACTATTATCAATCTGCCCAGAAGTTTGAAGATGCGTTTGGGGGGGGGGGACAAGTGTGTCAGGCACCGTGGGAAGCTCGGAACTTGGAAGAGGGCAATCTGGCGGGGCATTCGGCGGGGTTCTTATTAGGCGGGGCATTCAGGAATCAGAGCAAGCTTGCAAAGAAGCCGGGACCTCGCCAAATGCCCCGCCGCGGGCACGGGTCCATACGGAGTACATAGGTACCTACCAGGTACTGACCGTACTGTAGAGACTCAGAGAGAGTAGGTACGATGCGGGTAACGGGGGGCCGCATTCATACACGGAGTACGGAGTAAAATAAAGGGGTGCACATCATACATGGGGGCTTGGCCAGGAGCGGTGCTTCGGTCCGGTGCCCAGAAGCTCAGGAGTCAGGAGTCTCAGGAGTCAGGACTCCAGGAGTAATATGTAGTATGTAGATGCGCCCCTTTTTAGCCTCAGGCACCACGAGCACAAGGCCAACGTGTCCTCGAGATAAAGAGGAGCTGCATCGCCCCTGTGACACCCATTTGTGTGCAAGACCGAATGCCAGGCTTCCAGAAAAGACAGACTGTCATCTTCTTCAACCCCCGTCACTTCACCTCTTCCCCTCAACTTCACATCACGATCCACCCTGCACTGACTCATCGCTTGGCTCCCTCCAGTCATGCTTTGGGACTCTATCCGCTGCTGAGGTCCCGATCATCCGCGTCATACTTTTACCTATACACCAACGCCACCCGCCTCCTCAAACACAAGCAATTCTAGTCGCATCGCAAAGCTTGAAACTACATCTCAGTGGGAGCCTTGCTCATACAACGCACTTTCACCATGACGGCCCAACAAGTGTCCCCAATGGTCAAGCTCGAGGCTTCTCCAGCCGAATCCTTCTTGTCTCTACCTGAAGACAACTACTCATCACTCTTCGCGCCAACCACCCCCTCCGCGGCCGTTAATCCCTTCGACATCATGACTCCGCAGTCGACTTGCACAGACAGGCAGACCTCTCAGTTGCCTGTCATTTCAGAAGAGCATGAAAACACCACACCGTCACCCGAGGATGATACATCAGGAAAAAAACAAACGAAGAAGCGAAAGTCATGGGGTCAGGTTCTTCCTGAACCGAAGACTAATCTTCCTCCCAGGTAAGCAAGCCTTTGCCGCCAGTTGCGAAGGACCGTGGGCGCTGTCGTGTTGATACAATCCTGACGATTTCCAAACAGGAAACGAGCAAAGACCGACGACGAGAAGGAGCAACGTCGTGTAGAGCGCGTCCTTCGCAATCGCCGTGCCGCCCAATCCTCACGTGAACGCAAGCGTCTCGAAGTGGAAGCCCTGGAAATTCGTAACCAGGAACTGGAAAGCCAGCTCATGAAAGCTCAAAAAACAAACATGTACCTCATGGAAGAGTTGAAACGAGTGCGACGTGACTCTGGCGTCACGACTCCAGTATCGTCACCGTTACATCCACTATATGACACCCCTCTGGCTCTATCGCAAGAACTGTTCAGCTCGCACGACAACACTTCGGGCGATCCCGCCGTTCACTTGGTCGACCAGTTAATTACATCTACTGCCAATCCCACCGTCAACCCGGCTTCTCTGTCACCAGAGCTGACGCCCGTTCCCGATGAGCCGAACACCGAGTCTCGTGTCAAGTCCGAGTCCAGTGAAGAGACTTCGTCCACCTCCCCCGATCTGGCACAACATCCTGCTGAGATGTTGTTCGACCTGCAGTGTCACACATCGGGCAAGGTGCCGAAGTCCTTCCTAGACTATCAGACTGTAGCCTCACAAGCTTTGGCCTTGAGCATTCAACTCAAATTGATGATATTTACAGCCTCGGCCATTCTTTCGGCCTGTCAGCGGCCATTGACACAGATCGCCGTATCCTTGAAAGCGGGCTTCTCGCTTCTCCCGACCCCTCAGTTGCTGGCGACGATTATCTGGCTGGTGACTGTACCACCGACCTCTCGAGTCCGTCACACTTCGAGTTCTTCAACATGGACGACTTCGTCAGCGACGAGGCAAACAACGTCGTCTCTGATATCATGGCAGCGAGCGACTATGTCGCTGCAGACCATGGCTTCGAGTCCACCGTCCACGACTTTGAAACTCAAGTCCCTTTTGAACATTCTTGCCTGCAGCCCCAATCTGGCGCGTCCCTTATTGGATGCGACGATGGAGGCCTTGCGGTTAGTGTCTGAGGGATGTGACGATCGGGTCGGAGGCCTTGGTATCGAGTCCAGTGGAACGCGCGACCAAGTCAGCGAGCTTACACAATGTCTTAGAGGCATTGTCTTGCCGTCACGCGAAATCTTGATTACTCTTTTATGGGCATTAAAAGTCGAAGAGCGCAAAATTTCACAGCGAAACGTCCGAAGTCCTCGACGCGAGAGGGACTCCTCAGATCAGCAATCAACAGCACCAACCAGTTTGCTTCTCGTAGCGAATAAAGTGGGGATAAAGCGCATTGGGAAAAGATATCAGAGAAAATGCCAGTAGAGTAGCAATGCCATGCCTTCGCGCAATGGCTTGAGTACTTCGGTTTGCATGGGAAGGGGTTTACTCTTTGGGTTTGTTTTGGGAAAGCGGGTGGATGGGAATGGTTCCGGCGTACAAGGTTGCAGGCTCACTCGGCCTGTCTGAATTTCAGTTTGATGAGCTAGGACAATCACGGCGTTGATTCGAATACTAGCGCTTTTCTAACACATATATACATGATATGTAACCGACTTGTTTCCGTGTAACGATGTTCATGAAGTCACTCCAATGAGCTCAATCCATGTCTTGCTGAGTGCTGTATCTGTAAAGGATCAATGCCAGCCAAGCTTTTCAGAAACCGGTGCATCATAGGTAGTTAAAAAAGCTCGTCTTATCTGTAAAATCCAAATCCAAAGTCATGGTCCATTGCTGCATGGCGTGCCTGCCTCACCATCCATCCATGCCCTGCATCGCAGCCTCTTCTTCATCAAATTCATGCCCAGTCCCCGCACCGTCGTACGGCGCTCCTTGGCTCGGCTTTTGCATATCTCGTGTCTCCGCCTCCGCAATCAACGCATCGAGATCGTCCTCTCCGTCTGCGTCATCCTGCTGTGTTGCTGGGAGCGGCGCCTTCGCCCTGACGATGGATGAGACACGGTCCTGGCTTTCTGCTTCCGCAATCAGCGCATCTAGGTCGTCTTCCTCATCTGGTACATCCGGCTGAGGTGCTTGATGCCTCACGATCCTAGGCGTAGCACCATAGAGGTCTTCCTCGTCTGGGATATCTGACCGTGGTTGTTGCTGCCTTATGATCCTAGGCGTAGCTCCGTACAGGTCTTCCTCATCATCTGGAATATCTGACCGCGAGGGGTTCTGCTGCCTCACAATTCTGGGCGTAGCCCCGTAGAGATCTTCCTCGTCTGGCACACCTTCGTCCCTCACTGGCGTCACAGGTCTATCCCCGCCTTGGACAGCTCGAGCAGTTGATGGGGCCGCCCCGCTACTACTAGCAGCCGCAGCAGGTATATCGAGGTCCATTCCAAAGTCATCATCTTGATCGTCCTGTGCCTTTGGCTTTCCCTCATTGAGGATCTCATTTCGTGCCACGACGATTTGTTTCTTGTGGCCGAGCTTCTCGACCATGGCTAACGCGTCGAGGAACTTGGCTTTTGGGAAGAGGTCGTCCAGCCAGATCTGGTAAAAGGATAGGAGGCGGGCTGCGTCGGAGAATTCGTGGCCTTTGCCTTTGAGGTTTAGGTCGCGGGCTCGTTTGCGGAGCTTTGGGAGACCGGAGGGGCCTAGGAGTCTACATGGCGCTTATCAATCACTTGATTACTCGGTGAAGAAGGAGAGCAAATATGATCGATAGTCATGATCATGCTGGGTGGAAACGATTGGAGAACGTAGGGTTTGTTACCTTGATTCGTCTAGCTTGACTCTCGGTTCCCGAGCGCGCTTCGGAACGGACACTTCCTGATCGATACCCAGTCCTTGCGATGCAAGTTCCTTTCGCTTCTTGGGTGAGGAAGGGGGACTAGGGGTTGCAAAGGGATCGTCAAAGGGATCAATGCCGTAGTTTTCAAGGTCATCGTGACGATTTCGCGGCAATTGGCCGGCCGAAAGCAGGTTTGACATGATGGAGTTGGGAGTCGCCTTTATCGGACCACAGAAATGCGTTGTTGCTTGTCGTGAATATGTATATGCGAACCACGAATGAATCCCCTTAACGCGTCTGAGGGAAATCGAGACGCGACAGACGCAAAAAGCCCCACAACTACAAGTACTTTCGTACTCTTTTGTCGGATCAGCACACCGATTGGACAATGACTATGAATCACGTGAAATCCAGTCCTGAGGCATCATCGGCTTTCCTGCGACGCAGCAACGCTGCCCATGACATCGCGGATTCAGGAACCACCCTATCGAGCAATTGCACAGCTTCGTGCCTATATTCCACATTCAAAATGGCCGAAAGCACGATGACGGAGCCTCAAAAAACTTTTGCTGGCATGAGCAAGGTGCTCCACAGCGATTACCCTGTAAGTTGGAATCCAATAGGGTCGCTCAAAGAAGTGAGAACGATGGCTAATGAACCTCCAGCTCATCGACAACGACCCGTACGTTTCTTGCCCCCAGATTCGAGCGAAATCAACGATTCGAATTCACGACTGAATCCTCTTCCGATCGCCTTTCCTGCGAGAAATTCGGTACACCCGGTAGGGAGTTACCCAGGTCAATGCTAACGGTGCGAGAAACAGTCACTTCAAGCGAGTCGTCGGCTATGCCCGAGCATCCGATTACGTTGCCGGCGGTCTCGCCGCTTCATTCGCCCCCTGTGCACTCCTTGTTGCTGAGAAGTTCGCTCCGTCAAACGTTGGGAAGGGCGGTTTCGCCCCAATCATGCGACTCACCGGTGGCATTGGCGTTATCGGCGGTTTCCTCTACTTTTACCAGCGATCATCCCGTGCGTCTCTACACCATCTGCTTTCATGTGACTTTTCTAGCAAATGATGACGAAACAAGACATGAAATTGGGGTGTGATGGAAGTGTGCTAACGAAAGAGATGTCTACCACTACATAGTGCGGTTCTACGGCATGACCGAAAATGCGCGCGAAGTCGAAATGGACATGAGAGAGATGGTAGATCGAGTGAAAGCCGGAAAGTCGCTCTACGGCGAGAGCCAACTGACACCCCACATGCAGGGCGTTGCGGCTCGCCAGAGCAGATACTCGGCCCTTGCCATGGGCATGATTCCTTGGTTCAACTTTGTCAACCACAGCCAGCATGGTGTCGACACAGCCAAATACTACCAGCAGGCGGAGAGGGAGTTGGAAGCTGAGCGAGGGGGAGCGGTCTTGTCGTAGGAGACCAGGAGTGCATGGGTTGAAGAAGAGCAAGGAAGCCATTTGATGCATGCTTAAAAGGAAGGAAGACAAGGAATAGAGGGAAGATGGAAAGACGGAGAGGAATCCCGGTCATTTTGTGTACATTCAACCAACTGGAAAGCCGGAGTACGTTCAGCGACGCGGTATAGATGCAGCCAGGAATTTCAACGAAGCTTCAGATCCAGTTCTGCGGTCCAACGATGACGAAATAGGAGGTATGGTCTGCTGTGCCCCTCCGCCGATTGGGTGAGACAGGTGGCTCGCCGAGTGTCTAAATAATCCGCTGCCCTGCGTTGCAGCCGGACCTTGGCACGAGTCTCGTAAGGTATACAACTATTTTATTGTATCGAGAATTATTGTGCTTAGACTCACAACAGTGTGCAAGATGAGAGTACCGCCAATTCTGAAGAGGTGAAAATTGGTGACGCGGTTCGCAAAACAGTCCAGCAACCGTATAGCAAAGCTGCGCAATGACACAGTCGCTATTTCTCCTTTCTCTCGCAATGATGCTATCATGCGTTCTCGGAGCATAGCAATTGGCACCCATGCGGATTCGGTGAAAGAAACTTCACAACCGGGAATCTTGTTATGGCTGAGCCGACGGGACCAGTAGGTAGTGTACCTGAGCTGAGGCAGGGGCCGAAGACTGTATAAACCTGCAGGCAGAGAGGCACGGAGCGGAGCGCAATCGATTTGGAAACGATGACTCTGGCCTGCGAGTAAGTTGGGGGCTCGTCTCTTATCTCGTTCTCCCGAGTCCTCATTCTGTCCGTCGCCACCCCTCTTGGTCTTGCGTTTCAGCCAGGCGTCGGGGTTTTCAGCTTCACGAATTTCTTCTTCTTTCATTTTCTCTCAAAGTACATACGATACAATGAAATCATGTGCCATTTTGCATGAAAGGTGAGATGCGTTGTTACGTACGTGCATATGTATGTAACCTGCAGCCACGCAGTCAGACGAGTGGAAGAGGAAGCAGACAATGCACTGCACTTTTCACTAAACTGACAGAAAGAGTTCATTCTCTTGTGTGCTCCACAATGGAAGTACTCGAGGGGAGGTTCGTTTATATGCAAATACGCCTTCATTGTTTGCCTCTTGTCGATTCTCAGGCCGCGTGTCAAGACTCAAGACTCAAGTCTCAAGTCTCAAGTCTCAAGTCTGGCGATTATATGCTGAGGCAGTTGCATACAATGAATGTACAGCAGTGTGTACATTACCCCGAGAGGCTTGAAACGCAACATAGGTGTTTATTGGCGAAATAAAGTAGCTCTCTGATCTGTGGCGAAAAAGAAAGCTTCGATCTCGTTTGTCCCCATCTCTTCCTTGCTCCAGCCAGCCAGCAGGTCGCATAGGTAGTCAGCGTAGCAGGGAACAGGGCCCTCATACATGTAAGTTGTCTCGGATGGACCTCCGATGAGTCAATGACAATAGGATGACACAAGTTTCTCGATTTTCAAGACTCTGACCTCATGCGCATAGATTGAGATGTCCGATGTCTCGTATTTGAAATAATTTCTCATGCTTCTAGCGTTGGGGGAGCGAACGAGGCTTGCAGCGAATGGCGTGTTGAGGCCAGCTACGTTGGAATCAATATTTATGTCATTCTTCGCGGAGTTTTGCTGGATACAAACCCCAATTTTGGGGAAAAGCAAAGTCATCGACACTCTTGAAAGGTATAAATAATCCGCAGCTCAACTGAATGGTTCGTTTTATGCAAAGCGCTCTCCTCCGCACCTGAGAATTTAGAAAGCCCGATCCTTCACATCTCTTCAACCGATCTGCCCACGTATTCTCACATCCTTCAACGTTTCTAGAATGAAGACCTTCAACACCATACTTGCTCTTGCTGCTGGGACCGTCTTGGCCCTGCCGACGACCGAGAAGAGCGCCTCTTTCCCGGCCAAGATGGGGAGCCACGGCGGAGGCGTGTGCCCGAACTTGATGTACAGCGTTCCGAGCTGCTGCAGCACGGATGTGTTGGGCCTTTTGGACCTAGACTGCTCTACTCGTACGTTCATATTCTTCATCTCTTTCTTGGACTTGTCACTTGCGGTTGGGGCAAATTAGCTTCAACCTTGCGTGACTTCCGTGCGTGTTTCCACGGGGCCCGGGCTACGCTGTCAGACTGTAGACACCCATCCTAATACATAAATGGGGAACAAGGAGGGAGGAGGATAAAGAAGAGATGAAATGGCCAGGACTTGAAAGACTAATAGTCTCCAATAGCATCCACAACATGGGACCTCGAAGGCACCTGCGCGAGCATAGGTAAAAGCGCCCATTGTTGCACCATCGATCTAAGCAACGGGCTTGGCATCGACGTTCTCTGCACCAAATTGATCCCCGAATAAGCATGTTTAGGAAGTGATGTACTGAGGAGGGATGTTACAAGAAAATCGAGAAATAAGATCAAAGTCTTTTGACAACAATTACAAGGGTTATGTTCGCAGCAGTTTGCCGTTTATGGAGTGCGTCGTGCGAACTGAATGCCGGGTACAATAAACATGTATAATTAAGTATGAGATAAATAGATACTGGAGAAAAGATCAGACAAGGCCGCCGCCAGAGGTGGTCTCCATTCTATATATCAAACTTTGGACTTGGAAGCAAGGAATGAATGATTTGCCGAGAAATATGCAGTATTCATTAGACGCAGTTCGCTCGTAGGCTCACTCGAAGGCCGCTTTGCCATAATAAACAAGTTGAACAAAAAGTTGAATGGCGACAAAGGGCGTCATTTGAAAAGGGAAACTCTGATGCAGTGTATGATTGCATGCTGCACAAATTGCAATCAACGACCCAAGCGAGCTCGTCCGAGCGGCTCCAGGACCCTTGGTACCCGGTGCTGAAGAAAAAGAGGCTATTCGCGGAAACCCCACAAGTGCATATTAGCCGGGCTCCGAGGCCCGCTTGCTGTTTTTATGTATCATGAGTCCGTGACGTTGCCGCATGGCCTTGTTCACGAATCACGCACTTTCGCGTCAGCTGGATGTCCGCTGCGCAGAGACAGTTTTTTTTCTTTTTTTTCTTTCTTTTTCCCTAACCACAGAAAAAAAGGCATAAAGCGGCCAATAATCCCGGTGGCATCGTCGGGTTCAAAGAAAGCTCCGCAGACAACAAACCATGGCCGCCGGCACCACCACCCACTCCGACCTCAAGTCCGACTCGATGAACCTCCCCATCATAGACCTCGACATCTATCTCCATAACGACCCTTCTTCCCCCCTCGTACGCGCCGAATGCGCCAAAGCCGCTTCCGCTCTCATCACCTACGGCGCCCTTATCCTGCACGACTCGCGCGTGCTCGAATCCGACAACGCCGTCTTTCTCGATCTCCTAGAGGATTACTTTGCGCAACCCGAGTCCGCGCTGCGCTTCGACGAGCGGCCTGAACTCGGCTACCAAGTCGGCGTGACGCTCGAAAACACGGAGAAACCCAAGTGCGCCGTTGACGATGTCTGTCTGGACGTGATAAGCCGGCTGCATCCTAGCCAGCGGCCGCTGGATATTGCGCGACACCAGCCGGATCCCAAGTGTCGCTTCTTCTGGCGCATGGGTGAGACGCCGCCATATGAGACGAGCTTTCCGGGATTGAATGCCGAGAATGTTGTGCCGGAGAGGGAGGATATTCGGGGACGATGGGAGGGAATTATGGATCGATGGGGAGGATGTATGAAGAATGCGTAGGTTGCACCGCTCTCACTGCGCCTCATGATTCTTGTGCGTCAGACTTATTTCGTCAGACTTATTCCAAAGAGCCTGCTTCTCTTTTGACATGTCAAGCTGATTTTTAGTGAACAGCGTCTCCAAGTTATCCGAAATGACAGCCATTGGGCTCGACCTCCCAGCGCAATTCTTTAGCGACGCCGGCAAATACGGGTGCGTACTTCACCCTCCTTCACCTGTTGGCGTATCCTCTCTTTTTTTTTTTTTTTCTTTTTTTAATGAATGGACCTCTTTTGGGGAAAAGCAAGACTTGAAAGTAAAACAAAACAGAGGGTTAACAAAAAAAAAAAAAAAAAAAAAAAACAGCCCCCATCTCCTCGCCCCCACGGCGAGTGACCTCACCAAATACTCCTCCCTAGACACCATCCTCGCAGGTTTCCACACCGATCTCAACTTCCTCACCATCCACGGCCGCTCGCGCTACCCGGGTCTTAACATCTGGGCCCGCAACACGGGCGCCCGCATTGCAGTCAAGATCCCCCCCGGGAATTACCTCCTCGTTCAGGCGGGCAAGCAGCTGGAGCACCTCACGGGGGGTCTCATCACAGCGGGCTACCACGAGGTAGTTGTGAATGAGCAGACTCTCGACGCGGTGGCGAAGCGGCGCAGGGAGAGCCCCGACCGGCCGCTGGTGCGGATTTCGAGTACCCTGTTTTGGCACTTGAATTCGGATTTCGACCTTGTTCCTGTGCCGGCGCTGGTGGAGAGGGCGGAGCGGGTGAGGGAGGAGCAGAAGCGGTTGGGAAGGGATGAGGGGGTCGCGCGGGAGTATTTGCCCATGAAAGTTGGACATCAGGTCGAGAGGTCGGTGCTTTGCTTCTTCTGTTTCTTGCTCTTACCCTTGGGGTTTGACCCCTTAATCTTATTCAATATTGTCTTCACTGTGCTTACAACTCAGGTCCGAGGACTGCTTGCTGACTGACGGTGGTGATAGTGAACTGAAGCACATTGCTCTGATGACGTGAGCACAAGACGAACCGAGCATGTGCATGTGGGCTCGGTAAAGAAGAGGTGCCGGCTTGAGAAGAAAAAGAAAAAAAGTACACCTTCACGTCATACGCCATTTGGTCACACTTGTTCGGATACGTCCAGGTACCGAAAAGGGCCCGCGGTTTGTCTGTCCAACGCGGCGTTTAGAAGTACGAACGGCGGGGGGCAGGCCGGCAGGCAGCAGTTGAGCAGGCAGTCACGGATGGGTTTCATTCTCTTGCCAGTCAATGGCTGCGTATATTGGGGGCACAAGAAACCTACTTACGACGAAGTGGCAAGAATCGATTGCGGTTCCGCGTATGTACCCGTTCGTCGCACCAACGTGTGGCAATATATCATTATGACATGATGACAGGGGGTGCCGCCCATACTTGGACATTCTTCTTGCTTTTCACCAAAATGTCAGAGAAGCTGGATAAGTGTGTATCATGATATCTCGTAGCTCGAAATTATATGAAAGCAAATCATTTCAACTATGTAGTTCGGGGATGTACATGACTGTCGTTTTTCTTAAGATCGTTCAGACGTAGAACAGATAAAGCAACCATACATCGTGACATTTCATAGCTCAGAGATTTGCGGAGAAAGAGCAATAAGGGCTGGACACGAAATGCAGGCAATAAATACAGAAAGGAAGAGAGAAAGAGAAAAAAAAAACGCAAAGAATAAGTCGAGTCACGTAAAAGTACAGCGTTAGGCCTTTGCGTTCATGACCTCACCAGCATTACTGCTACTATCCGCCCCCGAGCTTGTCTGTTCGTCTGAGCTCGCTTTACGCGGAGATAGCTCATGCGCGGTCTGGCCGTCTCTCCAGAAATCCTTTCGACCACTCCCCAGACGGACCAGCCACGGGGGCAGTATCCCACCGGGCATCCTCCACGTCCAGTTCTCCTGCTCATCCATATTCGAGGGCACGAGCCGGCCCCGCGATATTTTCTTGATACTCCACACAGTGCCATTGATGATGATGTAAGAGAAAATACTCCCAATCAGGCCATTCGCGATGGAGTACGTAAACGGCATCAAGCAGATGGCCAAAAAGGCTGGCACTGCATCTCCCATGTACTTCCAGTTGACGTCCGGCACCGCACTCGCCATCATGGATCCCACGAGGATGAGCACACAGCCGGTAGCCCACGGCGGGATGGAAGCGAAGATGGGAGCGAAGAAGACAGCAATGAAGAAGCACAGCCCCGTTACCACGGTCGACAGGCCTGTCTTGCCGCCCTCGGAAATGCCGGCGCCCGACTCGATAAAGGCCGTCACGGGGGGGACACCGAATAGAGCGCCAATCGAGATGCACACCGCGTCGACCATGTACGCGATTGCAGATCCTTCAAAGTCCTGCGTGACGGGATCCATCAGGCCAGCAAACCGCGCCATCGAGTACAACGTACCCGTGGCATCAAGGATGTCGACATAGAGAAAAGTGATGAGTGCCAGGCCGAATTGTCCGCCGTACTCTGAGACGTTCCAGTCTTGTACATTGAGCGTCTTCTGAATGGGGTGGAAGGTGACCACTTTTTTGAAAAAGTTGAACTGCGCGTCCCCGACATCCGTGTAGGGGAAATAGGTCACGGGTGTGGCGCGGGGCCAGGAGATGATGCTGACGAGGAGGATGCCGATGATGATGGCGCCCTTGAATCGAAACATGGTGAGTAGCACGGTGAGGATGCCACCGCAGAAGATGCCGATCCACATGGCGGGGAAGCGCATCTTGTCCCAGCTGGGACACGTTCCATCTTTCAGGCGATTCCCTGGGGAACATCCGGCGAGTTCCACGGGGGTGGCTGTGGCGCCCACGACGAGTCCGATGCCTTCGCTGTAGGTGAGTCCTATAAGGGTCAGATACAGGCCGATGCCGACACCCGTGGCGACTTTGATGGAGTGAGGGATCGCTCTGGCAAGCCATTGCCGCAGGCCGAGGACAGCGAGGCCGAGGAAGATCCAGCCTTCGACGAAGATGGCGGTAAGGGCGACTCGATACGGTACGGGTCCAGTGCCATGACGTCCAACTGCGCAAGGGGAGGGGGGGGGTTAGTTGAATCTTGCTGAAAACTGTTTCGGTTACACAAGCAGCACGGGGTATGTAGACTGTATGTAGTATGCAGATATATGTAGCAAGTTTTGCTGCACGCATTTCACCGTTTCACGGAGCACGTACCAACAGTATAGGCAAAGTAGGCGTTCAGACCTATTTCCGATCCTGTGTCAGCAGACTTGCCAATGAGACCAGCAGAATTAGGGTTTGCTCATTGCTCATAGAAAAAGGCCATACCCATTCCTGGTGCCAAAGCGACCGGCCTTGTGGTACAAAAGTTAGCTCGTCCAACATAGGTAGTGACAACAGCAAGGGGGGCCGACGTACAGATTCGCCGCTATACCCATTGCGACACAAGCCAGAGCAGAAATGGCAGCTGTAGCGGTAACAATATCCTGTTTGATATCTTGGATACACAGCAGATACGTCTGATCCTTGTCGCATGTAGGATCCTCGGCCGTTTGGGCGCAGACGCAAGTACCACCCGAGTCGGAAACAATCGAAGCGTTTACGGCGATGATGTAGGCCATGGCGAAAAACGTGGTAAGTCCAGCGCGGATTTCAGTCATGAATAATGAGCCCTTGCGTTCCTTTGGCTAGAATTGGTGTTGTAACCCATTAGTCGTTGGTATGTCCTTTAGAGAATGCGCCGCATGGGCAGCTTTCTGTATGATGCCACGTTTTGTGGACGACGCCACTTCCTGCAGTTATATCGTTCTTGCCACAAAACGTTTCAATATGAAACAAGCGTGGGCATCCTCGATACGGGGTATCACGAAAACGTTCTATTGAACAGCCAACGTCGTCGCGTGTAATCAGATAGATCAGAAGGAAAGAGAATGCCACATACGTGACCACTGCCGTCGAGACGGAACCATTTCCCCACGGCACTCCTCGCCACCTTGGCGTTTGTGTTCTCTAC
The DNA here is from genome assembly GCA_018360345.1 of Claviceps sp. LM84 group G4. Lineage (NCBI taxonomy): Eukaryota > Fungi > Ascomycota > Sordariomycetes > Hypocreales > Clavicipitaceae > Claviceps > Claviceps sp. LM84 group G4. The sequence goes on along the minus strand of SRQH01000244.1, from coordinate 13,919 downwards.
CCAGCCGCCCATCTTTTCGATTGTCGATGCCGTTCTGGGACTTGGGACCGCGTGAGAAGAGATATGGCGTCGCAACCTCGTCCCGTTGCTGGTGTCGGCCGGTAAGAAATCGCAGCTCAGTCCAAATAGCGCAATGTAGAAAGGAAGCCGGCGCAGGGTGGCAAAAGAGGTTGTAGCCAAAGTCTGAAAGGGAAAATGAAACTCGAGATGGACACAAAAAAAAAGTCGAGTGGCGACGAGGGTTTTTAAAAGGTGGAGATGGCGATGGCTTCTCCTACGAAGCACAGCGCCGCAGCAGGTCGACGAATTTTATTTCATGACACGGCAGGACGCCGAGTTGGACAAGTGAAGTCTGAGTTGCAAGCTGGAAATGCTGTGTGCCATGTGGCAAGCCGGAACACGACAGAAAGCTGAATCGACCCGGCGGCGCGAGAAGAATCACGGACGACTTTGACAACCTTTTGTTAGTTGTCCCGACTCGCGAGACATGGCTCCTCGAAGGAGTTAGTCTGAAGGGAGATATGCATGTCCATGATATACCTGTAACCTGGCACTGTACTGTAACGAAGGCCCAATTTAGATATGATTGGCTCTTCTCTAGTCGATTTCACGGGCTTCCCGAGTCAGTCTTATCTTCAACGCTCATCGGCTGCGGATCCGGTGCGTATCTGGCCATGATTCGCTGAAGCTAATCTATCTTCAGGGTCTGTGTATCTTGGTTAGGTCCGTGAGTGCGCGAGTATCGCGTGAAGTATCGCGCAAATATTCTGTGAGCATTCTGTGAGCAATCTGTGAACTTGGACTCTTCATGACAGCAATTTCACGTTGTCTGTCGCACTGCCGTTTCAGCATGCAGCGCTACGTGCTGTTTCTCAGGTCTTTCTCAGTCGGCGGGTGGTGTTTCTGTTTCTGCTGTTCAATGCTGTGTGACGGCCACGAGAAGGATTGCATGCATCTCTCAGACATTGACCAGAAGATGACTCTGTAGATCACACGAAAATGGCTCAACGACCTCCCGAGTTGAATCAGCGCCGTTCAGGAACCGGAATCTTGCAGCATGCAGAATACCTAGATGAGCAACAAGCATCGGAGTTTCGCCCGTTGATGTATGTAACGGAGATGGCTGATATCGTTCTAACGAGGTCATCGCGCACAATTTCTCCGCCCACATTTTCAGTCTATCGCGACCAGTTCCTCGCGCTTTCCTTTTATTATAATTAGGTGTTCACAAGTCCTCATCTCCGAATGGCTCCTACAACCCCAGTTACTTCTGCTACGAAGCTCAGAAGGGTTTCCGTTACTCTGTAGGGACGGGAAAACTGCGCAGATTACAAAGCTCGGGCGTAATTGACATATACTTTGAATGTAAGATACATAGGTACGTCTGTAAATTGCAAAACCCATCCCTGGTTTCAATTATTTAGCAATGGACGACTCGAAATATTCAACGGCGGGCATGACATAACAGCAAACGCGGTGCGGAGAATCTGACTTTGTGAATGATGCTATTGCTCAAGACCAACTGAGAACTCTTCGGTCAATCCTAAGTCTCTATAATCCAGACGACGGATACAACTGTGATGAAACTGGTCTCTTTTGAAAGACGACACCTGAGGAGTGGGAAGAGTCTCTCAGCAGACCAGGCAGTCATTCAGGCCTTGCCATTCGTGCTTGTGTACACAAGAAAAACCGGTGGACTTGACGCCATTCCGTCCAAAAGCCCACGGGTTTGAGTCAATACTAATGAACCAAGGATGTGACATATCATTACCTAAAGAATTGCGGGTCAAGTGCACAGTGATTTGAAACTTTGACTGCTTGATTCCGGGTACATACCCGTTATGTTGAGAGACACTTCTCAGGTGTCGACCTCCAGCAGAGACAGATTCATCGCAGTTATAATAAACATCGTCTGGACAATATGGCCAGAGTCTCCATATCAAGTACGTTGTCTTATGCCGTGCCTGCACTTGAACTTTTCGAGCCATCCTTTATTGAAGCTGATGAGCTCCTTGTCTTGGTAAACGGCAAGATTGCTCCAGAACTTCTTGGCTAACTCGCGCAGAATGTCACCTGTGATAGGGACCTCTGTTCCGTCCTTGAATGTGGCCGACAAGGACTTGGATCATGGATGTCGTGGTCAGTCTAATTAGGGGCGGTGACCGTACTGCTCTTCAAACCAGGTAGGTAAAACCAGGTTAGGTAGGTAGGTAGGTAGCCAGCAGGGCTTGCTTGCGCTGGAGTATTTGGCAATCGAAGAGCCTGCCGTTGGGCGATGGCAATCGAAACCCCCTTCGGCTTCAGAGGCCATTGAGATAAGAACTGTGTCAATACGGGGTAAATTCGCGAGGAATTGGTTGCGGTGTGAGTGTGACGCTCAAGTTGGCAATGTGCGAGAGATTTGGTCAGGGTAGGGGCGTGTTCATCAATACACTCTCCCGTATAACTCCTGTCCTCGAATAAAACCATGTTCTTGGATTCCGACACCACCTTGTTATAGTGGGGCTCCTACTTCAGCCTATGATTACCTAGGTACCTCATCATTACCTCTCCGTAGGTGCCTTTCACATTGACAACACCTCGCTTTCGCCTCAACCCTCAAGGGCAGTAACTCAGTTCCAAGTCCAGGCGACGAAACATGGATGCTCGAAGAACTCGAAACCATCTCGAGTGATTCTCGGTTACATTCAATGTTCACGAAGTTCGGGCCAAAGGACGCCAATACCACGAGACTCAAGAGAGACAACCAAACAAGCAACGGCCGCGATAACTCACCTCCCAAAACATCTAGTGCTAGTATTGCGCAATACCTTAGCTGGCGACTAGACCTGGTTATCAAGCAAACAACGAAATATCGACTGACGTCTCGGATATGGATTCCGTTGCTCGCGAGGCGTGGTTCAGGGCCTGGAAGCGGAACATTGACCCATCCAGATGTCGTTTGATGCATATGCCACGAGAGATCAAGGCAGGCATCATTTTCCACCTCGATCTGGACGTAGTTTCCCGACTGGGCCGGAGCTGCCGAGACTGGTACCAAGTCACGCTTCCGGAACTCTACGCCAGGGACGCCAAGGAGGGTAACTCGTTGGCGATAAGATGGATGACTGCCTATGCAGTTGACGAGGAATCAATCAAAACTGCGCTAAAGACGCTGGACATTTCTGCTCGGTTTGGAGGTCAGGTCGACGTTATTTTGGGCCAGCTTGAAGGCCAGACGTTGTACGAAACGCCAAGTGCTCTACATTACGCCATTGTCGGGAGGAACTTGCGGCTCGCGAAGAAGCTTCTGGACATGGGAGCACGTCACGACATCCCTTGTTTCAACCGGCGAATAAGATCATTGGACCCGTACTCAGACGAGCTCAGTGACTTCTTTGGAAGGACTTACCATCTCGGCCGGTGGTCTCCTATCTTCCTGGCCTTCATGTTGAGGGACCCCGACATGGGCCAGCTTCTTATCGATCGGGGGGCTGGACGCAATGCTATGATTTCCGGGACCCCTATTTCAATCTTGCACCTCACAGCTGCCGATAAGACGAGGGATATCGGCCAGTGGCGTTTCCTGTTTGACAGTTTTCGCGAATACATCGATGAACGCTGCATGGAATCGGAAGAGACTCTACTGCACATCGCTCTGCGGCGCGGCTCCATCCAAAGCTTGCAATTTGCCCTGGAGGCGGGAGCCAATACGGAGGTACAGAACGCTGCCTTGCTGACGCCTCTAGCCGCGCTCGTCCAAGTTTCGAAAATTCGAGACCAAGACCACGTCGCCTGTATTCGGAAAATCGTGGAGTTCGGAGGCAACATCCATCCAGGCGGAGACTCTGTGATGGTGCATGTCATGGAATACTACTTAAAAAATCCCGACATGTGGCCGGACATCGGGCACATACTGTACTTCTTCCTGGATCACGGTGCAGATCTGAACGAAAGAAGCTTGTCTGGTACAGACGTGGGAAGCCAATTGATCCCGGTCATTTTTGAAGCATGTAAAGCATCGCCTCCAGTAATGGAGGAACTGATGGGACTGTTAGAGGATTTGGTCGATGAAGGATTGGACATTACAAGGGTGCCGTTGCCGGTGAGATCGCATTGAGTACCGTCATTATTGAGGAAGACGCACAGCCAGTATAGCTCTTCGACTTACTGTGCAAGAAGGTTGCGCGAAGCTCCAACGACGAGGTGTGGAGCTTTTCTTCTTCCACTGGTGTGAAGTCCCTCGACTGCTCGACTGTATATGGGAAACCAGTATGACATTTGGCAACGAGCGAAGCAGATTTCGCGAGGCACAGCCGATTCTGTTCACCGCCCAGCAATCTCTTCCGATACATCCTCTCTCTTCGATCTTCTCGTACGCATGCCGCTGATTGTACCACCGGTATTCACATTGGTCTGTATGGCCTTCTGCTACAAGAAGAAATGGAGCTGGCCAAGCATCGTCGCCCGTGAATTTAAAGGCAACTTCACGACATGGGACCTCCTTGATCGAGAAAGTATGCTGCACCGTACGGTCCGTTTCTACAAAGAAGTACCGGACTAGTCGGCCGCAGACGCAATTCGGGACGTTTCGAAACTCATGAAGGATGGTATGGACATCATCACTATCCAGAACAAGAGCGGGCGGAATTCACTGGACTTGTTGTTGCTTGAGACTGGCGATAAGACGGACTGCTCGGAATTAGAAGTGTTTTTGGAAAGGGCTCATACTCTGTCGGAGTCTGCAGGCATAGCGGGAACCCGGGGGTGTCGGGTATGAGTCTGTGAGCGAGTTGATAGGCTGATGGACACACGACGACATTCCGGGCTCATGACAAGGCCATCGGGCGCCCGGTATTTTAATGTCATCGGAAGCGATAACATGAGTTAACGCAGCGGTTTTTTTTTTCTTTTCGAAGTAGACTCTGTTTAAGATGGGAAGTTTGGTGCGTTCGAGATGGAGCTTCACTTGGAGCATAGCGTTGGTCTTGCGGGAAGCAGATGTAGTGGGACTCGAGAGCCCTTTTTGGGTTGCACGGTTGCACCCAAGAACAAAGAAGGATATGTACATATATGCAAGTTCAGTGATATCTCTACGCCTGCTACAAGAAATCGGACAATTGCCAATCGGTACATACTAGGTTGCAGTTAATACCTACCTCTAGTAATGGTGCGTTTATCGGGCACCAGCTCTGGCGTAAATGGCACCAAAAATGTGGCGCGCCGTGGCGTTCGACAGCCGTTACCGGCCGCGCACGCAAATTTACATACAAACCACGTGTGACGTAATCATTGTCTTTGAGACTGAAAGCGTCACGTGATGTGCACCACCCACACAATTGAATACCACTATGTATTTTATTGAAGCTATCGCGAGAATTACTCAACGTCCGACAGTGACTGCATTATATCTTATGACGCCTCAAGCAGTGCCCTCTGCTCTTCAAGCCTTTTTGTGATATATTCGTCAATATCACCCTCGTAATCTGGTGGTATCTGTGTAGCATAAATCCAACCTGAAGCATCTTGACTGCACATCTCTTTAAAACTAAAGAAGAAGGAAAGAAAGAGAAAGGACAAGAATGCCCTCCTAGCTGTTTAAGTACCTCCACGCCCAGGGGAGTCTCAAGTAATCATCCCAGGCTTGCCGCTTATCTATCCACGATTAGGTAGTCAAAGACTAATAATCCATAACAGTACCTAAAACTGAGCCCCTTTGTTTCAGAGTCCGAAAGTTTGTGAGCCAATCAATTCGGAAAGGCTCCACACCATACCCTCATATGTGTACTGAAAACTCGAGCATAAAGAGGCAAACACGAAATGTGCGCCTCCGCTACGCGTCGCCGCACGATTTCTTCAGTTTTGCCTAATAATCCATAACAGTACCTACCTAGGTACATACATATACGGTACATAGGTACTTAAGATAACTACCTCTAACCTCTACCCCGCCTGTGATACAGAGGTACAAACAACATTGAACACACACACAACACAACAACCTCACTTTCGCCTTAACGTCCGTACGTACATTAGGTACCTAGGTACGCAACCTCTCTAGGGCAGGCAACGAAACATGGCGGCTCCGAAGAACTCGGTACTATCGCGACTGATTCTCGGTTACGTACATCCCACAAGAGGAGACAACTAATCAAACAACAGCCCCGACAAGTTACAACATACCTCCAGAAATAAGAAGAACCTCACTGATATGGACCCTGTTGCTCACGAGGCGTGGCTTAAGGCCTGGAAGCGGGATAGCTACTCGTCGAAATGTCCTGTGATCATTCTGCCACCAGAGATCAAGATTCTCATCTTTTCTTACCTCACTCTGGACACCCTTTCTCGCCTGAGCCAAAGTTGCCGAGCCTGGTACCAGTTCGTGATTCCGGAACTCTACGCCAGAGACGCCAAGGAGGGTAACTCGTTCGCGATAAGATGGATGGCTTCCCATGCAGTTGGCGAGGAAAGAACCGAAATCGCGCTGAACACGCTCGAAATCTCTGCTCGGTTTGGGGGTCAGGTCGACGTGATCTTAAAACAGCATGAAGGCCAGACGTTGTACGAAACGCCAACTGCTCTACATTACGCCATCATCCGGAGGAACTTGCGTCTTGCGAAGAAGCTACTGGATATGGGAGCGCGGCACGATATTCCTTGCTCAACCGAGCAGCTTATGGCCTCGGTGCACCCGTATTACTATAGCGATGTCTTGATAAGACTCTCTTACTTCACAGACTTTTTCGGAGTACGCCATCTTAAAGGCCAGTGGTTTCCTATTTTCCTGGCCTTCGTCCGGAACGACCCCGACATGGGCCAGCTTCTTGTCGATCGGGGAGCTGGACGTGAGGGTATGATTTCTTCACTCTTCACTACCGCCCCGACCCGTATTCCCATCTTGCACCTCGTGACTGCCTCCACTATTGGGGAGATCGACCAGTGGCGCTTTTTGTTTGACCACTTTCGCAAACACATCAATGAACGCTGCATGGAAGAGGGCGCGACTCTACTGCACACCGCTCTGCGGTGCGGCTTCATCCAAAACGTGCAAATTGTCCTGGAGGCGGGAGTCAAGATGGAGGTACAAAACGCTGCCTTGCTGACACCTCTGGTCGCGCTCGTCCAAGTTTGGAAAATTCGTAACCAACGCCACGTCGCCTGTATCCGGAAGTTCGTGGAGCTGGGAAGCAGCATCCATCCAGGCGGAGACTCTTTGATGGTACATGTCATGGAATACTACCGTAAACACCCCGAGATGTGGCTGGACATGAGGCAGATGCTAAACTTCTTCCTGGATCACGGTGCAGATCTCAACGAAAGAAGCTTGTCTGGTACAAACGTGGTAAGCCAATTGATTCCGCTCATTTGCCAAGCATCGCCTGCAGAAATGGAGGCACTGGAGCAGATGTTGCATGAATTGGTCGACAAAGGCCTGGATCTAAGAGGCCTGCCGCAGTCGTTGCGGGAGTGCTCGCCATTGTGTACCGTCGTTGATCAGAAAAACGCAAAGCCAGCATGGCTCTTCGACTTACTGTGCAAGAAAGGGGCGAAGATCTTGGATGCGGAGGTGGATAGTTTCTTCTTTCGCTGGTTTGAGGTCCCTCGACTGCGGATGGGAAACAAATTGTACAATATCTGGCAACACGCGGAGCAGATCTCGCCAGACACAGTCGATCGTGTTTACGACGTGGCAATGTCCGACGATAGACCCTATCTCTTCGATTTGCTTGTACGCTCGCCCCTGATCATACCATCGGTATTCACATTGGCCTCCTTGGCTTTGTACCACAAGAAGAAATGGAACTGGTCAAGCATCGTCGCCCGTGAATTTAAAGGTAACTTCACTACATGGGACCTCCTTGACCAAGAAAGCATGCTGCACCGTACGGTCCGTTTCTACGAAGAAGTACCGAACTACTCGGCCGCAGACGCAATCCGGGACATTTCGAAACTCATGAGGGATGGTATGGACATCACTATCCGGAACGAGGATGGGCAGGATTCACTGGACTTGTTGTTGCTTCTGGCTCGCGGGAAGACAGATTACTCGGCATTAGCGGCGTTTTTGCATGTGGAACTGAAAAAGGCTCATACTCTGCAGGCGCAGCGGGATTCCGGGGGCGTCAGGAATGAGTCTGTTAGCGAGTTGGTAGGCCGATGGGAACACGACCAATTCTTGAGCTCATGGGAAGCGATCGGGTGTTCCTCGTTTTCCTACCATAAAAAGGAGTAACATAAAATTAACGCATCGCTTGCTTTCGAAATATGTAGACTCTGTTTTAGATCAGGAGCTTAGTGTATTCGACACGGACCTTCAGTTTGATCATGCAAACTACCTATTAGGCACCTACCTTTTTGCATACCTACTCGGACTCCCTCCACTTTTCGGCGCTACGCGTCAATGCAGCTTTATCCACGAACCAACCCATCATCTTTGAGCAGCCACGGCGATGTCTCCAACGTCCTTTGAAGTTATTCAGAAAACATCCGACGGCACGAAGTTAATCGCGTGTGGTAAGCCTTGATAGTGGCAAATTAGCCACGAAAATATCTCTATTGACGATGGAATTCTCCCAAGCCTCGTATATGGCATCAAAAGACGGTTCACTAACCAAGATTTGGGGATCTCACCTCCAGGGCGAGAGCGCCCAACCAAGCTAACAAAACATCAGCCAGAATCGTGAAGATCTGCCTCGAGGAGCTAAGGTGACTTGTCTGGATTGGCTGCCACACATCCCTGACCACCTGAATCCCGATTGCCGGTCATGCCTGAAACAGCAAGTCTTTAAACGAGTTCCAAACATGGCGGATATGAGGTGTTTCTACTTACTCTCCTGAGTCCTGCGAATACCTACCCAATTGGGACCTGGGTAAGTAGGTGTGAGATATATCTGAATGATTTCCCTATGTCTTTGATATCTAAGGTGAAATTGCATCACTTCCTACCTATTTAGACATGATGAACAAGACTAGACAAATCAACTAGCATTCTCTCACGATACATCCGCTCTCTACGATATTCTTGTTCAGCCTACCCCTGGGCCCTGCCTGGACTTCATGCTCACACATTGGCTGATATGATTATGGCCCTCCCCTACAAGAAGAAATGGAGCTGGTCAAGCATCGTCGCCCGTGAATCTAAAGGCAAGTTCACTACACTCGACCTCCCTGACCGAGAAAGCATGCTGCGCTGCACCGTACGGTCCGTTTCTACAAGATGGTACCGGACTACTCGGCCGCAGACGCAATCCGGGATATTTCGAAACTTATGAGGGATGGTGTGGAAATCACTTCTAAGAACGATTACGGGGAGAATTCACTGGACTGTTTGTTGTTTGGGAATTGCAGAAAGAGGACGACCGACTGCTCGGGATTAGTAGTGGTTTTTTTTTTTTTTTTTGGAAAGGGAGCTGAGAAGGTCCCATGACCTGCAGGCGCAGTCACTGCAGTGTAGTGGGCAGAATTCCTGAGAAGTTTCCGCTGGATAATAATAAAGACGCAGAGTCAGAAGGCCGACACCTGCTGCGGTGTCGAACGAGGAGTCTGAAATGTATTCGTTGACCCGCAATGATCCTTCCATCGGGGTCTGAGTGATTAACAGAGCTTTCATCGATGGTCGATCGGTCGCAGGCCCGACAGTTAGGATCTACCTACTATAAGCATGGTTTCTGCCCTTGTACCTGTCTGTACCCATGTGCCAGAGATGAGGTGGTCATTTTGATCTCTCGCGACACTAATAGCAAAAGAACAGATGTTATGAAGAGAGAGGGACAACTCAGAGTAGAAAACATCTCCAAGATAGTGCCTCTGCAAAAGTGTCTCCTGTTCTCGAACTCCAAAACGTCAAAAGATGAATCTATTCGTACGTCCAGCCACTTTCAGGCACAACGCATAAAGATGTGGCATCTGAGCTATAATAATCAAGCTGCGAGATGGAACTTTAAAATCCAGCATATGCTGCAGCTGCAGCTGCACGTGACGCGTTCCAACTACCTACATATACCAACGTGTTCCCACATTACACATTAAACCTAGATCTTGGCACTACCCAAGAACTGTTGGGTAACTAATCCATATCGCGTTGCGACTGCGTCCACAGGAACGACGCCCTTGTTTTGTCTGAGGTTGACAAACGACGGACCGCCGCTCTCCCATGCATAATCTTTCCAAGAAGCCAGGTGAGGCCACATCTGCTCTCTGACTAGTCGCTCGATCCTGTCTCGTCTGCCTGCCGCGTCGGCATCCGCATTATTGGCCAACTCAACGACGCTCTTCCATAACGCCCATGTCTCCTCGAGCTCATCAACATTCGATACGCCCATTACGCTCACGCCAATCCGAGGCGGCGCACCTGCCCTAAGCGACCGTGGAATCGCAGTGGAACCAAGAGGCGCGCCTATGCGCCCCCAGTTTTCCAGTGCCCATCGAAGAGCGACTTCTTCCAGACGCTCTCCCGACTTTCTCGCAATCTCGGCCAAGTCGTGGCAGGCCTCTCGCAGCTGTGGTGGTGCCGGATGCCAGGACGACATGGGGCCATTGTCCGCACCTCTCGTGGTGATCAAGCCCATACTAAGCATGCTGGCATTAAGGACGCATTCGATGCCGGCTTTGCTAAGTCGTTGAAGAAAATTGGCTCGGCCGAGTTGACTGTTCTGAATACAGAAATTGGAATACGACATGACCGCGTCAAGAGGCTCCCCTGTCTCTTCCAATATCATCTCCGCCAACGACACCAGCACCTCGACCGGGTAGCCGCTGATGCCAACATAACGAATGAGGCCCTCGTCGCGCATGCGTCGCAGCTCCTTGACAGCTTCCAAAACCTCCGCTGGGGAAACAAACTCGACGTCGTGGGTATACACAAGATCGAGATAGGGCGTGCCCAACCGCTCGAGACTGCGGCATACGCTGTATCGTATCCATGCTGGAGAGTAGTCGAACTCATTGCCCGCGATGCGTCCAGCCTTGGTGATGAGGAAATAGCCGTCTCGGGTCGGGGGCGGCGTCAACGTCTGGAGCGCGTCGCCAAGCAAGACCTCGGACGGCCCGTAGTATGGCGACGTGTCGAATCCCAGAATGCCATGTTCCAGCGCTCTGCGAACAATGTCTGTATACGGCAACTGTGAGGGATCGTTGTATTGATGATTAAACGTGGCTGTCCCCAGAATGAGGGGTGGCAAGACGTTGGAAAGCGGCTGGTTGGAGGGAGCTGCTGCCATGATCGATGTTGGTGACCGATGGCGCTGAGAAAATAGGTTACGCGGAATCGAAGTACAGAATCAGCGCGCAAACGCCATATTTGCAAGGCGATACTCAAGGTTGCTATAAGCCAAAAGAATAAATGAGTCTAAGCACGCACGCTCGCAAGATGATCGAGGGTAGAAAGGTTGAAGAAGGATGAACTCTTCCTGCAACGTGATACATGTAGATGGGCCGACCCATGCCACTTTCAAGGAGTTTTGGAAAATTCGAGACGCCGCGCTAGGTAATAGGTACCTAGGTTGATTCAAAAGATGGTGTGCGAAATTGATGACGCCAACTTTTTTTTTTCCTTCCTTCCTTCTTCGCTCTGCGGGTGGGGAAGGGTGGGCCGATCGGAAGACGTGTCGTGTTTAGTGGTATGTACCTAAGGTAGGTTGTACATATTTACATAGGTATGTATGTACATTGTACATATGTACCTTAGGTACGTAGCTAGCGTGTCAGGACTCAGTACGGAGTACAAGTTTTCCCCTTTTCGGTGATCACTGATAACTGAGAAATCTCTGATGTGGCTAGAGTCGCTAGACACACTGAAACGCGCAAAGCCATCCTCGCGAAGAACAGATCGCATCGCGCACATGAAAGATGCTGGTGGCGGCCCGCACGTAGGGGTGTGATGGATTACTTTCAGCTCCGAGCAAGGTATCATGTTGGATGTAATCATGTAACAGTGAAATTACGGAGTTACCTAGACCAACTTCGTCGCGCACACCTCCGAGGGCAATCAAGGTGTTTGCAAATCAGTACCAACGTGAGTCGTGAGTCGTGAGTCGTGAGCCGTGAGCCGTGAGTCGTGACAAATGACGATTCGGATTCGTCTTATGATGTATGTACATTGTATACGCCTGATGCACCGAAATGCGTTGTCGCGCGAAATGACGGTTTTGGATGTTTGGACTGCGCCATGTAACGCAGACCAGTTTTGAGTCTTTGACGCTTGCGGCGCTGCGCACCACCATCTTTTGTCGGTTCCTCATGCTCGTTAACGTTTTTGGTCCATGGAAGAAGTACCTACGCCAAAAGAATTGTCTCGTCGTGCACACTAATAAGAGGAAAATGATGATCATTATCCCATGGGCCATGATCCATCGGATACATACTACCTAGGTACCTACCTAAGGTAAACAGTGGACATACAGTGCTTGCTGTGGCTCCATCGGCCTTGTCGCCCATGCCGACGCGAACTACCAGGTAGGTATCATCTCATTCACTGGACACTACAACAATAGCTCAAGGCAAATTTTATAATTATACATGTGCAATTCATGATATAGTAGCGTAAATATGCATACGAGATAATAAATACAAGAAAATTCTTCGTTGATATCCTCCACGCTTAAATTCAAGGGTATGCTCGTCCAAAAATTACCACAACTCCACTTGACATTAATGAGAAAGATGGACAATGAAAGGCCTACGCTTCAACGATGGGCTTCTCATGGTATGCACCACCAACACTCTGCGAAAAGGTGGTGGTAGGCCTCCACTTGGCCGACTTGCGGGGGGTGGTCTCCTCCATCATCTTGTCTACCTGCTCGAGCGAGAGACCCTTTGTCTCAGGAATCAAGAAGTAGGCATAGATGAAGGCGCAAGTGCACAAGCCACCCCAGATGAAGAAGACGGACGACTTCAAGTTTCCACGCTTCTCACCAACCATGTAAGGGGTGATGACAGCAATGATGGTATTCCAGAGCCAGTTGGAGGCAGTGGACAAGCCAACGCCACGAGATCGGATGGGAAGAGGGAAAATCTCGCCAATGACGATCCAAGCGCCAGGTCCCCAGGTGGAAGCAAACCAGAAGATGAAGATGGCAATGAAAGCAATCTGAGCATTGACCGCAGAGATGTTGTCGGCGAGACTATTGGTGGGGTCGGCAGGGTCGGGGTGCGTGTGGTTGAACCCAACAGTAACACCGATAATGGCAACCAGGAACTGACAGACCAACATGCCAAACGCACCAACAATCAGGATGGTTCGGCGACCGAATCGTTCGACGGTCCAGAAAGAGAGAGGCGTGGAGCAAACGTTGACGAGGGTGAAGATCAACGAGATCAGGAAAGTATTGCTAATGGCGCCAGTCGACTTGAGGAAAGGGGTGGAGTAGTAGAAGATGAAGTTGACACCAGTCCACTGCTGCATCATCTGAAGAGAAGTACCCAGGATGGTTCGGCGAAGGTTGGACTTGGCACTGAACACGCTGCCCTTGAAGCAGTTGGCCCAGCTACCGAACCAGGTGGTGGAGGGAATGAGAGCGCGCTCGTATTCCTCATTGGCAACGATTTCGGCAATCTCAGTCTGGACGTACTCGGAGTTGGGAGGCTGGCCACGAACGCGAGAGAGGGCATCAATGGCCTGCTGGATTTGACCCTTCTTGACAAAGTATCGAGGAGAATCGGGCAGGAAGAGCAAACCAATTCCGAGGATCAAAGCCCAGGGGAACTGAATGGCGATGGGGATGCGGTATGCGCCAGTGTTATCAATGTCCTTGGTGGCGTAGACAACAATAGACGCCAGCATAATACCAATCGTGATGCAGAATTGGTAGCCAGCAACAAGAGCGCCACGAACTTTGCGAGGGCACTACCAGATTGGCGCATTAGCAACTTGTTGGTCACAGTTTTCCCGCACGGTTCAACTTGGTCCAGGGCAGGAAAAGGGGGGGGGGGGGGGGGGGGCG
>SRQH01000243.1:0-36923 GCA_018360345.1 Claviceps sp. LM84 group G4 | reverse complement strand
AAGCTCACGAGTACCCATGTGTGTGCATCGCTTATGCCACCGCCCAAGCTTATGGGTCGCCTAGAAGCTTGTAGGCGCACTTGTACACAAGAGGGGTCACGCGCGAAGGTAGTAAGTAGACGTTCCGAGACTTGCTACAATAGGATTACATATCGAAAATGTTTCAGAGAAAGCTATATTCAGAACAAGTATTGAATCCGTAGTCCAGACCAAGGATTGCTCATCATACAGTGAAGAAAGCTAGATACAATACCGAGCAAATGCAAGTATAAAGAGAAAGATAACATCAGTATTTGCTTGTCCCCGGACTGACCCTCCCTCTCCGGTTGTTCGCACATTTTAGAGTTAGAATAAGTCGCGGAAGTGAGGAAACACCGTCCCATCAGGAGTGTACATCTCGCCGGCTGTCTCCGATGCCATACCAGGCTGTGGCTGCATTCGATCGTTCTCGAGCTGGAAGCCATTCAGACCAACATATCCCTCAAAGATGCGCGAAAGTTCGCTTTGCATCTTCTGGCCGTTCTCATCTACCAAATGCTCCGCCGATACGTGGGTTTGATCGCCTGAGGGCCCATCCATGCTCGTAAAGGGCGACTGGGCAACAGAACTGCTTCTGCCATTCATGCCATTACCCCTGGCGAGACCAATCATTCCGAGCGCGGCGCTGGAATGCGCGTCGTCGTCGGGATTGAGACCAAAGCGTGGTGCCACGTCTTTAAGGGATTTGATCATGCGCCACAGTCGTTGTGATACCCAGCTCTTTGAGGAGAGACTCTTGACCAAATCCAGCGCCATGTAGAATTCTTCTCGACACACGGCACTAAAGCGAATGGGCGCGTGGACTGATGCTAGGAACAATACGGCTATTGCTGACGCCAAAAATTGATTATAGAATACCTGGGCGCGTTGATACAACAAGGTTGTGCTGTTCAGATGGCTGAGGTATCTGATTGTGTCTTTGGCCAGATTTACGACTCGTAGCGCCTGCACTGGATTTTGCATGATGCTGGTGGCACAGTGCAAAATTGGAGTATAGAGCCAAATACGGATCTCATTTTAAAGTTAGCCGATGGGTATAATCGAGGTGTTGAAGAATAGAGTTGCCAGCAAGATATCTAATCGAATCGAGCTGGGAGTGTGACCATAAAGGACTTACTTGGTTCAGCCTCAGATATGTCCAAAGTCTAAGCCGCTGCAATTTGTTCGGTGGAGTTGATGACAAAATTTGCTTTTCTTTTTCCCAATCCCGAATTTTGACTTCATCCGGGACATTTTCATACCATTGGAAAATTTCGCCATCGAGGTTGTCAATTTCCTCCTGCCTCAGCTCACGAGCCAAAACGGGTCCGAAGTGGGAAACCTGGCGCCAGACTTTGGCACCAATGCGGGAGTACGTGATCATGGCAACCAGAAAAGGGTATTCCTCCTGTGAAGAATACAGCGCCTGGTCAGCACAAGAGACGAAAGGATCATAGGCGCACCGAAACAAATTCTATTTGCATTGGGCATGTCGCTATCGCTTACCGGTAGTGGCAGATTAGGATCTATCTCATCATCCTGGACGGCAAACGGAAGTCCAGTGCCGAAAGCCCATCGACGATCCAGAACATAGGCGGACCAAAAACTGTTCAAGGAGTTTTTCCTCTCCGCATCATCCTGGATGCTCACCAGACCTCTCTTCTGGTGGAGACCGAGCTCCATGCAAAGTCTCATAACTTGGCCAATGACTCTCCACGACAGGATCTCATCATTCGAGAGAAACCTGTACCCAGCTAAGAGGCATAGGAGCGGAAGATTCTTCACATGACTGGCATCCGACATCAGCTTCCTGTTGACGACTGCCTCCATGCTCTCGTACAAGCGAACAGCCCTTTCGCTGTGGCCATGCGACTCCGTCACCAACGCACAGCACATAACCATCTTAAGCTGCAATGTATTATCGTCGTTCAAGGATTCAGGCTGTTGTTGTTTGCGAGCAGATTTCAGATATGGGCCAAGACTATTCGCGTGGGCAATGACCGTATCAATGTTGAGAACGGGATACATAATACCGATCTCATATTCGTGGAACCGACAAAGACGGACCATGTCATCCGTATCAAAGTCGAGAAGAGGATCATATCTAGGGGCACTGGGCGTCCTATGCACAGGAGCGTCGCTCTCTTGCGGATCCTGATCGTCAGGATCTTGCATGCCGCTGTATCCCATTGTGGAAATGGTGTTGTTAGCTACATCAAGATTGAATTCCATGCTCGTGAGCCCGCGGAAAGATCCGGGTTTGGGGTGTGGCTTCTCATGATGTGACATGGACGATGATCTCTGAGACGGCGATAGTGCAACTGCAGACGCAGAAGTCCGATGGATGGTGCGTTCAGACGAAGGAACAGCGTGCTGAGCCGAGTCAGTCTGCATCGTTTTGATGGCCTGGCTCATCCACTTGACTTCATCTTGGAGACGACTCAGTTGATCCGTGACTGACTTGAACTCATCAGATTCTTTGAAGCTGCTTGCGCAGCAGTTGGGCGCATACAGACAGGCCAGGTTGAGATTACCGCAGCGCTGGCACGGCGTTTCGCCATTGCATTTGATCTTCCGCCTCTTACACTCATTGCTGTGTTTTATTCACGATCAGATACAACGAACCTCATTGTTTTTTTTTTCTTTTTTTCCTTTTTTTCCTTTTTTCTTTTTTTTTTTGGAAGCGCATCGCCCCCCGCCTTCCGATGCTGGACTTATCCTCTCGTTTGGAAGGGTTCATTGAACTTACCAGGCTATTGAGATATACTACTAGTGTAAGAACAGACTCCGACGTTAGCCAAGGACAGGAATGGAAGAGAAATAGAGGGGCAAGTACGGTGACACATGGACATTGAACCCAAAGAGCGAACCGGTGCCGTAAAAAAAAAGACGGCGAATTTCATAGAGGAAGCACATGGATCAACCAAAGAAGATGGAAAAATGGCACAGGCACAAGCAACATGCGCTTATTAGACAACGGGATAGCAGACGGGAGGGAGCCAGCCTACTCACGCGGTTTCTTTTGCTTCTCGTCTGCCTTTGAGCAGCTGCATCATCAATCGACTTCCTCTTCGCAGCGTCGTTGGCTGGGGATCCAGACATTGGAGCCGCAGGATTGTCTCCCATTCCTGCGGAACCAGGGCGTGGTGCGTCAAATGCATCATACGAAACACTGGCCGTGTCGCTCAGCGCAACGGGAACCTGCGCCAAGCAGCGCAGATCCGAGGCCTGTGTCTCGATTTGCTCCATGTTGTTGCGGTGACGGCCGGCCGCATGGATGCAATTCTGCTCTTTCAACGTCAGTTCTGTTGGTCGATGTCCGTCCGTTACTAATTAGTGGTCACTGGTCCAGTGGTCACACTGGCTTCGGCGGGAAGAAGACGGGAAAGACGGGGAAATGCGGATGATTATTGTCAAGACTCAAGGGAGTCGGGACGGGAGTCGGGAGTCGGGACAGGTACGCGCTCGCTGCAGGCTCGCCCCACGTGACTGATGCATGGCGTACGGACTACGGAGTAATTGCCGCACGTTGGAACAATTAGAATTTGGGGGCAACAGGCTACATACGGTATACCTACTTAGTACTCCGTACAGGCTACAGCACATTGTGGCCTCGTGGGTCGTGACTCGTGGGCCGTGGGCCGTGGCACCCGATGCCAGGGGAGTATGTACTGTGTAACAGATACATGTACATACGTATGTATCTTGATGGAACATCCAGTGACAGAACTAGTCGAAACGGACCAGATGGAAGGTCCTTCTTATCATTACTCAAAAGATGTGAACTATACTTTACTTATGCCATATGGCCGTGCCAAGCCGTAGAATACATGCGTGTCGTGTCGTAACACAGATCAGCTTCGAAATAGCTTCAAACCCTCCTCTTCCGCATCAACCCCTTCCATGTCTTCATCCTCGCTCTCATCCTCATTAAGCTCCATCTTTCTGCCAAAGAGCGTCCCAAAGAACCGGTCAATGGCCCCCTGCTCCCAGCTCCGCCTGTCCTCGGGTGCCATGAAGTTCTGCAACTTCTCGTGCACCGTGAAGCGCATTTTCCGGCCTTTACTCGCCTTGCGATCAACCTGCTTGCGTAGCTTGGCTTCTTTGGTGGCAGTCACCATGACGGTTGGGACGGCCGAGGCTTGCTTCCCGCTATCCTCGACAGTTCTCTGGTCGACGAGTTCCTTAAGGAGGACCTGGTAGAAGTCGGCATCGTCGTAAATGTAGCCATCCTCAGTCACCTTCTGTGCAAGTTGAGCGGGCGCGCAGGAACGTGGAACTTTGCTGCGCTTGACGAGCCGGTTGTTTGGCACCAAGAGCTGTTCTTGCAGAGCACTCATGAGGTTCGTATTTTGATGCCCGAGACGGTGGAGTTGCGCCATGTTGACGCTTTGAACCTTTTTGGACCATTTCTCCATTGTGTCTTCCCGGAAAGGGGTCGCTGCTGCGTCTTCCTCCTGTAGCTGCTTCCAAATGTCAGCGTTAGACATGGATATTTCCAGATCGCGCTTCCTTTTTGATCCAGCAGCTGCTTGTGTCGCAAAATTTTCTCGCAGGCTGCTGATCGTGTTGAGTAATTTCATAGCAGCTTCCTCTGCCGCTTCGTAAGGCTCAGAGTCTCCATCAGACCCAGGATCAACGGTAGGAAAGGAATTCGCCGCCACGAGGGCCTTTTGTAGGCGGATGCGAAGGTTCAAGAGGCCGTCGTAGATTTTCCGTTGCTTCTGGATCGCGATACCTTTATCCACATCTGCGTGGCTCGAGAGAGCAGATAGATTCGGTCTTGCGGCGAGACTCCCTTTGGCCGGTGCGTCTCCTTCTTCCGATGAACCCTCAGAATCTTCGTCGCCGTCGCCGCCGTCGTCGTCGTCTTGCTCGTCTTCATCTGGGCCGTTCTCTTCAGAATCGCTTTCGCCGCCATCAAGCAAAGCATCAAGCCCGTCGTCCATCTCCTCATCCGCCTCAGAGTCATCATCATCTTCTCCAGAGTCGTTCTCATCCTCATCTTTATCATCGGACATGAAGTCCGTGGCTACTGCTCTACCTCCTTTTCCTCTAGCTTTCACAGGCTTAGAGCTGCCGCGAAATGAAAAGTCCTTGAAATGTTCCGCGTCAGATGCCCCAAGTGCATCATCACTGTCGATCTCCGAATCGCTGGCCTCAGCTTCATCCGCCTCAAGATCGGCTACATCCGGATCATCATACTCGCTTTCTTCTTCTTCTTCTTCTCCCTCGTCGTCGTCGTCGTCTCCTTCTTCGTCTTCCTCGTCATCTTTGCTCAACGCGGACCGACTAACTCGAGAGCCCCTGTATTCGGGTCCCAGCGAGACATTCTCTTTCTGTCTTAACTTGCTTTTTCCTACAGAAACATAGTGCTCCGTGCCAAGCTTCTCATCATCGCTGTCGTCGGAGCCACTGCCGCGATCGCTTTCGGGCGCATTGGACTCTGGATCGTAGTCTAGAATGGGGAAGCAAGAGAGTAGAGTTGTTAGTTGAATGCCCCCGGATCATCTCCCCAAAGCGAGAATATCAGAAATACCTTTAGTGATGGACTCATCCGGGTCTCGGAACTGTGTCGCGCGACCTTTAACTTTGGCCGCCATGGTTTCTACTTCTTGCTGTCGCACTTTTCTCTTGCACTTTTTCCAAGCCAAAGGAAGTTGCGCCCCACGTACGAGTTTGTCGTCCGCAAACTTCAAAGCCTGGACTTTTGGGCGGTGGCATGCGGCAGTATGCGGCTCACAGGCTTCAGATGTACATACCTTGTACTCCGCAGCACCAAGAAGCATTTCGAGGTGTAAGATAAACTGAGAGTCCAGGGGAACAAGAAAGAAAAGAACAACACACAAGCCCTACACGGGATCAACTAAACGTGACTGACGACTGTACGATTTCCAAAGGTTTTCCGATAAGATCCAAAAGAAGAACAAGACTCGATTTCCGTATATCCGATAACTGACCCAAAAAAAACTATTCCCCCCTCTCCTTCTTCCTCCTCAGAACTGGGGTTTCCTCCCCTCTAAAGAAAAGACCCGTCTCCCTTCAAAACAAACAAACAACTCCGCTCCCTTGATGTTGGACTCAAGGTTTCTCCTGTGACTTCATGTCTCCCTTGCAGCAGAACTAACAACACAAGACCAGAAATGAAAAGAATAACAGTCCCGAAACAAACAACCAATCACCAGTCCAACGCGATTCCAAGTTCCATGCCAATGCCCTGGTGGGGCAGCAAGATGGTTCCACGAAAAAAATGGGGCTTTCTCCCAACCAGAGAGTTTGTCCGTTTATCGGTGTATACAGTACCTACACCTATGTACTTGGACAATGGAGGTAGGTACCTACCTTGTATACATACTTGACTCGTTGATCTCATGACGATGATGCCTATGCACTGTATTCTATCTTGAAGACCTCCAACTCCCATACTAACTCCATGTCGCATCCATCGTGAAATTTACCGTGCAATAAGATGCAAACATAAATCGCCTCTTGTCAAACCCGATCAAGTGATCACCCGCTGTCCGACGATCTTATCTCCCTTGTCTTCCAAAAGTTCTACGACCTCGTCTCTGTCGCCAGCCATGCGCGCGACGACGACGCGTCTAATCCAAGCATTCCGGCCATTGCAACATGAGAACCCTCTAGTACGCCGCTTTTCTCCTCAAAACCAATCAAACTCTGCAACCCCTGACCTAGACAGTAGGGCCTCCCGCGCTCCGGCACACCACCAACATGGGGCAAACTACCCAAGAAGCGCAAGATCACTGGTGTCGCCAAAGTCATAGCGGTGTCGTCTGCCAAAGGCGGCGTTGGCAAAAGCACCGTCGCTGGTCAGTTTGACTCTACTTAATCATTTATAGATACATGTTCTATCAAGCAATTCACCTATTTATTATCTTTGCCATTATCTTCTCCTGGGGGGAAGTGATGAGGGACGTGACGCGTCCTTATATATAACACGGAAGCCAAACTAAGCCGTCTCCCCAGCCAATCTCTCACTCGCATTCGCAAGACTCGGCTTCAGAGCCGGTATTCTAGACACGGACATTTTCGGGCCCTCGATTCCAACCCTGTTCAAACTATCTGGAGAGCCGAGGTTGTCACAGCGTGAGTTATACCTAGAAAACCTATTGACCTCCTGTTGGCTGAAGAGACGACAATCTAGATAACCAGCTTGTTCCCCTCACAAACTATGGCGTCAAAACCATGTCTATGGGCTATCTCGTGGGAGAAAACGCCCCAGTCGTCTGGCGAGGACCAATGGTCATGAAGGCCATCCAACAGCTCCTTCATGAGGTTGATTGGGGCGCTCTGGATATCCTGGTGCTGGACCTGCCGCCCGGTACGGGCGATACGCAGCTAACCATCACGCAGCAAGTCATTCTAGATGGTGAGTCCCTTTTCATCTTCCTTCCTGGTGTTCCAGCAATAGCGCCCTCTTCTTCAAGCCCTCTTCTCTACCTACACAGAAGGGGATCGCGCGGCTCACACAGAGCTGCATCATAGGATCTGTCATCGTCACTACTCCCCACACATTGGCGACCAAAGACGCCATAAAGGGGATCAACATGTTCAAAACCGTGGACGTGAACATACTGGGCTTAGTACAGAATATGTCTCTTTTTACGTGTCCACACTGCCACGGCGAAACAAACGTCTTTGGTTCCAACGAAAGGGTGGAGAAGCTGTGCACAGAACATGGCATGGATTTTCTCGGGGATATTCCACTGCACCCGAGTATCGGGGACGATGGCGAGCGGGGGAAGCCTACGGTAGTCTCTGAACCGTCCAGTACACGAGCGTCTGCGTTTTTACAAATCGCTCAGACAATCTCATCAAAGGTCGGGCTCTAGATTGGATACGATGACGCCCGAGTTGGAGGCTTCACGTTCCTGCGCAGTTAAATCCTGCTTGAACAGTAATAGCATTCGCAACCCACTACACACATTAGCACTTTGGAAAAGCCATCCGTCGAAGCAGAGTACAGCATATACCATGTCCAAAAGAATGCTTGGCACAACTTTTGAAATATTTCGTGACTTCGTAATAAGAGTCCCCCCTGCTCCAAAAAAATAAACAAGGATATTCAAACCCCGAGACCGCAAGTTTCAGCCTATACAACTCGAACTGATCGGCAGAAAGCCATGGAAAAATTCCATACACCGTATAAAAGAGAAGGTTAGTGTGTGCCCTTTCAAAACCAGGAAGCATGTTACCGAGTGTGTAAAAATTTTTTCAAGAACCCTCCCCACATGGGATCCGAGCCATTCCCTCAATATGCCATCATTGGGCTTATGCCATCGCTCGACAATAGAGAACTAGAGATGGAAAGGAGAAACTTTTTCGTTAGTCTAGATCTTCATTTACTTGGTAGACATGACGACTGCGAGTAGGATCTTTCCGCATAGCTTGTCCAGACCCCGTGAAGCCCACTGCAATGATGTACCGCGTTAGTCACAGCTCTCTTCAGCTCTCTTAAAATTGACGAGGCATAACACCAGCAACGCACCTCTGCCCCGAACACCCTCAGGAGTGCGAAACATGCTCTCTTTCTTGCTGCCCGTCTTGCTCATCTTGGACTTGGAATTGAAGGCTTGCCATTTGGCCTTGCCAGCCTCGAGTTCCTTCTTCGCCTTGATCTTCTTGGGTTTATGTGCCTTGACGGGCTCGTCTCCTTCCTGGGTATCCTTCTTCGCGTCAGGATATATGGTAGCGCCTGCGGATGATACCACCCCGAGGGCGGCAGTCGAGGGGGTAGTCTGAGGCTCGTCGTCAGCCTTTCTCTTTTGCGAGTTGGGCTTCAGGTCTTTCGATCGGAGGGTCTCTGTGGTGTCGTAGCTTTTGAATTTGACAGTGTATATGGGGTTCGCCGACGACCCGGTGATGGAGGTGATTCTGGCTTGATAGAAGTTTTTGTCACCAGACAGCCACTTGGCCATGACCGTATCATTGACGTGGTATATGGGTGCGGGCTCTTCCTTCTCCTCTACAGGCGCAGGGGGCTTTTCCTTTTTGAACGCAGGGTGGTTATCTCGAGACCACTTCTCCTCTTGCGGTGGCGGCGTTGGCTCTTTTGCAGCTGGCTTGGGTGCATGGTTTGGTCGGAGTTCTGCGATGTTCTCGTTGAGCATATCAATTAAGGTGTTCAACTCGTCCTGCAGAGCCAGTAGTTCGGCATTGTCTGGGTCATCGCGCAGTTGCTGCACTATAATATCAAGCTGCAAATCTGTCAGGCATAGCGCCAGATGTGTGGCATGATGGTGTGGGTTCGTACTTGTTCCTGATACTGCTGCCTCTCCTCCTCGATGGCGGCTATCCCAGACATTTTTGTGTTGTTTGACCCCAGCACTGATTGGAGGCGACTGTAATTTGAGTGAAGGCGGAATGCGAGAGTGAGAGCTGTGTGGAGGTCTGAAACGATGGAAGATGGCAGTTCTGGGTGGTGCCCTGCGCTGCTGTTATCACCATGGATGAGACTCTGCTCACCTAGCAGCGCACGTGACCACCACAGTTACAAACTTACAGGACTTCCGCTCCGACAACCGGGTGATGCACATTAACCTGGTTTTTCTTTTAGACAAAAAAGTCTGTTCACTTATTACGCTTCAAAATGCGCCAACTTTTAATCACTCCATCGAATTTCTGCGTCTTCACCGGAGCCAAAGTGACACTGTTTCAGCATTTTCATCCTCCTAACATCGCACAAACACGTTGTAGTGTAGAACTCAGGTTTCCCCACCGCCAGTCAAATGCACGACAGTCACTCTTCGCGGGCAATACCTAGTATATGTAACGTTCCTCTTGTTTTTCCTTTTTACTATAAGTAATGATACAAAATGGGAAGTCCGAAGGGCCCCTCCTGCGTCGGGTCGGTGGGCCTATGGAATACATGTAGTAAAGCTGAAGAGTCCCGCTGCCGAGGATTCACGTGACCGCACTGACTGTCGCGAATCGCGATACAGTGTGATGGAAGTACATACGCGATATTAGACTAAACGAGTACTTCCCTACGCGGCCCTACGCTGCGCTTCGGGGCGGAGGAAGACTCGCCTCGCTTCGCTTCGGGTTGGAGAGAGTCGGGCTGGAAAAGTGTGATGCGGATGGTATGGCTGTTGTTGCAACTTGCGGACGTATGTGACGCTATGTCTTCCCACTCTTTAGAATGCAGAGCATTCGACGACGCGAAGTCTTCTGATGGATTTGGATATTGAGCTGAGATTATAGACGATGGAAGAGAGTCAGGACTTTCTTGATGAAAGTTGTTTTTTCTTTCTTTTGTAGACTGGACTGTACTCCGTACAGCGCACAACTTCCCTCCGGGCGCCCTGCCGGGGGCCGCCTGCGGCGGGCTGCTCGCTACGCTCGTGAGTCGTACATATCATGCATCAATCTTATAGTCTGAGATTCAATCCATCAGATTACAGCTCTACATACCTTCTGCTCACTGACACAATCACGTGAGCGACACAATCACGTAAGCATTTCTTTTTTTTTCTCCCTCCTCTGATAATCCCGGCCCCTCCTGAGTCCTGACACAATCACGTAAGCGACACAATCCCCCCCCCCCCCCCCCGCGGCACTGAACGTTGACGTAAATGTAAAGCTTCGCTTTACTTCCTCATCTTACAGTAATCGTCGCAAATTAGTTCAGCTTTACTAATAATTTTGTATAGGACACTCTGTACAGACTTCTTCCAAATGTGACAACATGATTGCAAATTCCATAGATAGTAAGAGGTAGACAAATGACAGTTCAAACAACAAAAAAGATGAAAAATAAAGAACCGAGAACTCTTTTCAAAGGCCCATCTTTACATGAAGCTTTGCCCACTCCACGTGTCTGTCGATGGGCTAGTGGGCGAAACGGTCCAAGTCCTGATGTCTGCACATCGCTGCCAATTTTGGCCTCACCCGTTATTGCGTTCAGGGGAATAAAGACGACGAAGGAGCAAGCTCTCAAACGCTTGGTGTGTATAAGAATGACGGACGGTGCAGCTTTGGAAGATAAATCTCATCAAACGAAGGAACAAGAAGCAATAATGAAAAGACGACTTCAAAATTCCAATGCGCTCAAAAAATGACCTAGCTGCTGGCCTTACCGTGCCGGTCCCTTAGGCTAGCAGCAACCTTGTTCTTGTTACCCGGCTTAGGGAACTCGCTGTTCGATTTGGCCGGGGTGACGGCGACTTCTTCCAAGGTCAGCTTCAAGCTGGGCACCGTGTTCACGGGGATGGCGGAGCCGTCTGGCCTTCGAATCTCTACTTCGACGAGGTGCTCGATGGAGCTGACGGTGCCATTGGTGGCAGGGTTTGCGGCAAAAGCACTGTGGACTTCCGCATCGACTGCCACGCGACCCTGCAGAGTGCCAGCTTCCGGAAGCTGCATGACCACCACTTTTCCGGCGGGCTTTCCATCGACAAAGATGTTGACGGTAGATGGGCGTTCGATGTGTTCGCGTTCGAGTTCGACACGTGCAAAGTAGCGAGTCTTGGCGTGGCCGGTAGATCGTTTGAAAAAACCGCCGTCGTCGCTAGGTGCGTATAGCGAGTTGATGATCCTCATGGAATCGGACCTGAGCTCGTCCGGCGACTTCTTCCAGTACTCAAGACCTTCATAGGTGTATCCCATGCCCTTGATACTCGCAACCTTTGCTGACGTCCAGTATGTGTCTTTGTCGTCGTAGAAAGGCTGAAGAGGAGAGTTGGGTGTGATGACGGTGTTTTGCGGTGAAGAGTAGCGGGATTGGCCATAGTAGCTGTAGTCAAAAACTGCCTGACTAGGGTTAATGAAGTTGTAGTAGGCCCAAAGGCGATCGACGTGGCTGTGGTGGAGCATGCTATCATTGGAGGACTTGGTAAGCAAATGTCTTATGACTGAACAAGATACATACACAGACGTGGAATCTGTGTATTGGCAGGCAGCTTACAATAGACCGTCGAACGCTGCAACGTTGGAGTCAAGGAATTGGCCACCGCATCCAGCATAGAAATGAATGGAATTGTGGATTTGCTCCAGGCCAATGCCATCTTCACGACTGTTGGCAAACTGGTTGAAAGTCTGAGAGTACGTGAAAGCGTCATACTACATTGGTCCATCAGTACAATTGTTCAGTCAATGTCGCACGAGGAAAAGACTTTGGCGTGGTAACTTACTGTCTCCTGCTTCAAGCCAAGCTGTCCCAGTCGCCGGTTTGCCGTATAAGGGTATGAGTTCGGAGCAGGACATCTCGACGTGGTCGGGCTCCTGGTAAATGGGCCGAATTGTCCAGACCTCGCCTTCCGGGGATAGGTATACGTCTGCAACGGGTTCTTGATTCTCGTGGTCGTGAGATTCTCGCCGTCGGGAATGTTGACAGTCAACGTTGCAGGGACAGAACAAGGTGGAACATTAGAGTCACGAGACCAGTCCCAGAAGGGAGCGCGCAGTGTGTTGGCGGCATCCACGTATTGGCTGCGAACATTCTCTGGATAGGTCGCCGCGATTTTCTGTGCTTCGGCAACAAGCACTTGCTCGAAGAGGAGAACATAGGGTCGGTGCCATGGCAGAAACAAGCTTTCCTGGGCAAGTCAGTCGCATGAGTATTTGCCTATCCACGGGTCCTGGAGATTCTGTTGCTTACTCCATGGGGACAGTATCCCCTCCAGCCATCGGCACGCAGCGGCCCTCCGTTTTCCCACTCAATGTACGGCAAGCCGTGGATACCTGTGTGTTTTGTAAGTCAGTCTTGACTCTCAAGTAAAATCCGTACGTGGCACAGGACGAGCACAAACCCGAAACTTGGAAATACGATAATGGATCCGACTCATCCTTGTCTTGGAGAGACCTGAGTGCTCTGATATAAACGTCCCTAAGCGCTGGAATCAGTCTCGATTTTCTCAAGTATGGCGTGCCATTTGCGCCGTCTTTCACGTTACGTACCATTGAGGACCGCCTTTGGAGTAAAGGTCATTAACGTTTAATCTCGCAGGAATGTCAGCCCCTTCAGCAACCGGAACACCAGTGACAGGGAAATGCGCAGCAGTAACTGCCATAGGCGCAAGGCCAATGGCCAAAAGGCCGAAAACTGTGTTCAGAATCATCTCGAGGCGTGCTGTGGACGACAAGTTCGTGTGTTATCCAAAGTACGAACAAGTCTACGAGACGTGCGTTTTGCGTGTAAGGCTTCAAAGCACCCACATCATCATGTGGGAACCGAGACCAACTTATACGTCTGTCTCTGAGTCGGCTAGTGCTTTTCCAGAAGAAGCAGCAAAAGAAAAGGGACGATATTTTTGGGATGCCGTTGCTGAGACATGGGCTAATCTCAAGAGAGCTGCAGCAGCCATCCTGGGAAGATACGTATTCATCGTGCCCGACGCCCATGCGGAAAGGTAACCGTTCGGACCCCACGCGGCTGCGTCTTTCATGTAGGTACTCCGTAGGCGCGACGCTGGATTTTCTTGGCTTGCGTTCCGTATGCACGTACGGTTCGGTATCATGCAGTCGGTGGCCGCTTCGTATGCTCCAGACGGCGTGTAACGGCGTGTGCACTGATCAGTGATACGCATGTCAGAGGCGGGCCATGCCGGCCATGGTAGACGCTCTTGGTGTGGTGTTGACAGTTGTGCTACATATTTTGTACATATGTACATATATAGGTAGGGCGAGACAGCGAGGGTCGCCGAGACATGAGTCCCTGACACTCTGTAGCGAGTCGCGACGCAGAGCACGAGGCAAAGGTCCGTTGTCAATGGAGATTAGGGGTATGAGAGAAGTGAGACACGTTGGCTCGCGTTGGCGTTGGCTGGGACCTTGACTCCTGCCCTATGAGGCTATGACCCCTTGGTCAACCTTGACGATCGTTGAGTGGAGGAGTCGTGACTCGTCACTCGTACGTCTCGTAAGGTCGCACCACCAAGCTGACGAAAAAGTACGCTCGACAAGGAGAGCAAAGAGTCAGTTGAGAGTTCCACTAGGAGAGAAGACGCATGGTGCGAGACAGGACTGAAGACAAGCAGCGATAGGTGGCCAAGCTGCCAGGCACCCGAACCGTTCGTTCACGGTTCCAGAAAAAGCGGGTGTGTTGTTGTGAATTTGTGAATTTGTGAACTTGTGTGACGTGTCTGTGAGACTGTGACTCTGTACAGTGTACAGTGTGCACTGTGGAGTCGTGGACTCACATCAGTGGGTTGTTAATTAGTAACTTGTTACCAGTTGGTGAACATCAGCGTTGGCCACCACGACAACAGACTCAATCATCAACGCAGTCCACGCGATCAAACTCAATCAACGCAAGTCGATCATCGCTTGAATGAGCCTAGAGTCCAAAGCCATGCTTCAAAAAGACACCCACCGGCATCGCTTGGCCCAAATGCTTTGCTTGACAGGGTCTCTCGAAGCGACCTCAACAGGGATGGAACTTGGAAGAAACCCAGACCCCGTCAGCATTTATTTCAATTTTCGGCATCGTCCATTCTCCAACGTTGAGACATCTGTCCCGCCGCCGGCCGGCAAACTCTTACTTTCTCTATCTACTCCGTATGTACGGAGTATGTAATCCTCTTTGAATGACCGTTTTGCTTTTGACCGTGTATTTTTCTTTACTTCCGTCGTTCGTTTTATGCCATGCGTCGGCTCATGATGCGATATGCACCCAATATTACCACGTCATGAGGGGCTGGCTATGTATTATGCTACCCACTCCAACGTCAGACATGATGTGAAGTAAACTTTTACGTATCTTCGGTTCCGAGCAAATCCGGGAAGCTTCCTCCGTGGACCCTGTACATGAAACAGGGAACTTGAACGGATAAAAAGAACCACCAGTCAAACGAAGTACATACATATGTATGTACGGAGTATGGCAGGCATCATGAAGATTGGGCCAGCTGCCAATATGGGTCGTCGCTACGCATCGCGAACACGACAGAAGAAGACGAAGACGAAGACGACGACGACGACGACGGCGACGACGAACAAAGAAACGAAAAGTAAAAAAGAAAAGAAAAGAAAAAAAGCTTGGCCCTCACGTGTCGGTAGTATAGTTAAGCCGTCCCGTCCACGGAGCGTAGCTGCAGGAAGCTGGAGGCATGATCTGCAAGCACATCTTTTTCTTGTGAGACCTTTTGGGCGGACAAGAGGCGATGCCGAGACGGCAAGTCCATGGATAGTTTGCATGATGGGCAGACAGATTATGCGAGGAATCTATTTCTGGTTTATTGTTCCCTGGCGTGCGATCCCAATACAAATTCACGTCGTAGTTGGAGCCCGTGTGTGTGTAGGCGGCATCTACATACATATGATCTGCAGGCTACAGTCAGAAAGGTAACTTTGTAATCTTTATGTACGGAGTAGTGCGGAAAGTCTTGGTATGTACGGAGTACTCTGTAGAGCAATGCCAAGTATCAAATTCAAAAGCCTTCTGACCTTGGCGGAAGTTGACAACAAATCGAACCAGCAAGACTAGCAGATTTTATTTGGAAATTCAGAATTTTTCTTCCTCCCTGCCTGCCTGCCTTGAGCAATTCATTCGTTTCTTTTTCTGCACAGCCTACTGACTCCGTAGTCGTACGGAGCACAGAGAACGAATGTGTACCTACCGGGTACAGTAACTCTGTACAAGGTATGCATGTACCTAGATACATACCTATAATATACGGAGTATGCACCGAGCATGGCTTCGATTGAGAATACGATGAATCGATGATCATTGATGATGGCACATCGGACCGGGACCTGCCTGGCGGGCCGCCGGCGAATTCGGCAACCCTGTTTCAACTTTCAAGGCCCCGAATTTGGGCTAATCCCAGCCACTTATTAGGTACCAAACAAACAAGTTAACAACCCTACAGGCTACCACCCGCTCGGGGCCGCATTGACGCACAACGTGTGATCCCTCATGCCATGTACAAGTGTACTGCGTTACGCGTATGTATCGTGTTATGTACGACGGCTGATCAATAAAAGGCAAGTTCTGGGCAACATGCTCGTAATAAGGTATCGTAGGGGATACATACCTTAGGTACCTATCTCTGTAATTACTCCGTATGTACATACGTACTCCGTAGAAGATGTCAAATCAGTGGAGCCACGGCTGCGCGCGAGAGGTACCTCCTAGGCTCCTACCAATGCATCCTGCGATCGATCCCCGATCCATCATCAACCCGTACCCTAGTGCAGGCTTCAGCATGCCAGCCTTTTTGAACTTGGAGTCTTGGCCTACCTATTAACTAGGTAGGTACATCTTTTTTTTCCCTTCTGTAGCTCGGTCTTTACGTACATGTGTGCATGTGTCTCATCATAAGCCGTATCTTGAATTCCTGTGATGCTATTCCAGTGACGTAAAGAATGATGCTGACAAGCTCTATCTGGATTGCCTGTTTTGTCTGTTGGATTTCCCTATCCGCTTTCTTCGAGACCTGTCCGAGACTAGTTAATGAAGCCCCCTTGATGTACCCCCTTTGCGCCATCTGTTGATTGCCGTTATTGCCGAATCTTACTAAAAGCAGAAATACATTACTCGTCCTCGTCCGAACCAAAAAAACAAAAAGAAAAAAAGAAAAGAAACAAGCAAAGAAAAATGCATGCTATATGATAACCAATTCGTCGTCATCGTCATCACCGAGAGAAATTTGTCTCTCCGAAAAATCCATCCCGAGGCTCTCGCGACCTGCTTCGCGGATTCCCTTGTCCGTCACAAAACGCGTCTTTTTGCGCACCGGAGGCGGTTCTCCCTGGTGCAGCTTCTCACCTTCTTTCATCTTGGAGAGCTTGTCTCGGAGGTTCGACCCCCAACCGAAAGGCGACGCAGAGGCGGAGGCAGATGCTAGCGTCGTGGACGACTTGTTGGTGCCGCTCAAAACTGTGGAATTGCCCCGGGAGCTTTCCGGTCGTTTTCTTTTGATCGGACTGAGGTGGACGGTTCGGTCTTTGCTTCCCAGCCCCAAAGACATGACATCGTTTCCGGTAGACACAGCAGCTTGGCTGCCTGTGGACGATCCTCCGCCGGCTTGTTGACCGGATGAACCAGACGGTAGGCCGCGGCCACTGGTGATTCGGAGACCTGCTCGTTGCATGTACTCCCGTCCTGCGGCGTTGCCAATCTGGCCAAGCTTCTTCATCATTTCGTGTTCCTTTTCCTTGGCTTCTAGACTCCGTTTTACAAACTCTGCGCGTTCTTTCTTGTCAAGAGCCGTGCGATCCTTGCCGTCGAGCAAGTCTGCTGCACTGTGCGATCGTGTTGCGAACCACTGTGAGCGCGTCTCCCAGTCGTAGTTGTTGTTCTTCTTTTTGAAGTCCTTGCTGATGCCACCGCCACCACTGCCGCTGCCGCTGCCACCTCCGTATTTGCCTCGTCCGTCCCAGCCACCGAATCCATTCGAGTTGACTTCTTGACGAGTGGCTCGTTGTTTTCGAACAGCCTCGTTGGAGTGGAATTCGCAGAAATGCGTCTTTTTCTTGTTGACCCATGCCCCGCACAGGTCCCCATCCTTCTTCACGGACTGACAAAAGGCCAAGTCTCGCGCCGATCCAATCTCCAATATGGTGTCCTCATCCGAATTGATGACGAGGCTGAACCGTCCCGTGTCTTGGCGCCCTGGCGGTGGCGGCATGATATTCGGGTTCAGTATGGCCACGACTGTTCCCTCGGTAAGCTTCCAGAACCGCGTGAACCCTGTATTGAAGAGAAAGAGGTCAAGCTCGAACTCCAGATCGGTCAACGTCATGACCATGTATTTGCCGCGGTCTTCTTGCTTATTACCTGTCGACGGCTTGTGCGCGCGGGGTTCCGACTTGCGCGCCACAATGGCGAATATCACCACGTCCTTCTCCACGTCAGGCAGGGCAAAATCCGGTGCCTTGACCTCGCGTAGTACATCCTTGACATTCAGCATTTTCTTGCTGGACACAAGCCGCGCCACAACGGTGTGCGGAAGAATCCTCTTGGACAGGTGTAGGCAAGAGTATGCCTCAAACGAGGCCTCTTCAACGTTTTCTGTTGCGCAAGAATTGTCCTCAGCGCGCTTGCTGTCTGAAGTCGAAGCCGACAACGCCGGCTTGTGAATATGCTGTCGTTGGGCCAGGTTGGGCGTACTCTTGCTACGAGTTAGCTTCGACGCTGGCACCACGCTCTTTGATAAGATCTCGTCACGCGTATAGGTTCTTGCTGATGATGGCTCATCTGGGATCTCAACTGCCGCTTTTTTGTATCTCTCCATCTCATCCTGATCGATTCCGAATGCGCTTGTACGAAGTCGCTGTATTTTCACCTTCTTTTCTGCTCGCTCCGCTTCTTGCATTCGTGCCAATGCTAGTCTCTCATTGAACGTAGGTGGGCGAGGTGCCTCTGATGATGTTGATGCTGCAGAATGGACCGACCGTGAGCGACCAAGATATGCTCCGGCATGTCCTGTAGTCGTAGAATGATTCCCTCTGTAGCTTGGGACTCGCTTCAAAGAGATGTCCTTCGCCTTCAATCCTTTGTCGATTCCCAAGTATACCCTGCTAGGGGATGTTTGCTGCTGCAGGAATTGAAGTTTCCGAACTGGGGATGCTGGAACAGTAGTTGTATTTTGAGTTTCTGGCCGTGCGTTTTCATCTGCACCGGGAGTTCGCGCTCTAGTTGTACGCCGGCTGGGGCTGGGCCAGGGAGCGGGTTCCGACGACTTTGATTCTGTCTCTGAGCCTCTTTGCGCAGTTGCCTGACCTCTTGCTTTGGCATTCTGGAGCTTCTTCAACCTCAACCTGGCTTGGATTTCTTGCAGCTTCAGTTGTAAAGTTTCTTCGTCTTCCTCCCCTTCCTCATCGTCCTCGTCCTCGTCCTCGTCATCGTGTGGCAAATGGATCAAAGCAGCGTTAGATGAGGACGTAACAGCTGCCAAAGCTCGAGAGCTCCGCATGGGTGACGGCGATGGCGACGTCCGGTTCATCATTTCGCGGTATCGCTGACGCCCACCGGGGGTGCCTAGAAGCGCCTCATGAGGTGACCGGGGTGGCCATTGCTGCTCCGAATCTGCAATGCGCCTGCACGTTAGCCGTCTGCCCAACGCGCCCGTCGTCGCGGAACAAGAAGATAACGTACCTGGAGCCATAAGACCGCATCCGACGAGCTACTACCTGGTAGCCGTCCAAGAACAAGAACTTCGCGTATCGAGTGAGTGACCGGCAAGATTCCTAAGTCATCAACGGCACATGCCCATGGATTGGCAATGGCGCGAGAGCGGCCCAAGCCACTGGGACGGATGGAGGCCCCGACAAGGGAGCAATATACCTTAATGCAGGATGGATGTGAGTCGTGACAGAAGCGGCAGAAGAGGCAAAAGTCGTCGCAAACCGGCACAAGGATCTTCACCGAGTCTGGGCCGGCAAAAAAGCATGCAATGAAAGGCTGTCTGGTTGTTTAGCGCAACGGCTGAATGGAAAGCGCCCAAAGGATGCAGGACTACAGAGTTCACGAGCCCATATGCATTGAGTTTGGGCCGCGTTAAGTGGCTGAGGAAGCCGATTGCGACCAGACGCGCTGCCGCGTCTCCACGCGTTTCGTGGGAACCCCTGCATATTGGTGGCCGCGTTGAGTGCTCACTGCTAGTAAGCAGAAGAAGCTGGTCCTCAGTCTGTTGATTCCCATGTTTAGCCTGCTTTCCTGGCCCAAACATCTACTTTATCCTTTAACTCAGGTCAAGGCCCAATGAGTAATCACCGTGAGGTCAAGCACTCAACGAAACCATCTTCGTGGTCTCGGATCCTTGGGACATAGAGATCTCGCAGTCACAATCCACTACCCCCCTCGAGACACAGCCAGCGAACACCAGGCATCATGGCTCGAACAAGATCGACCAGATCTACCGCTCCGAAAAAACAACCCGCAGGCACACCGCCTCCCGAACCGATTTCACAATACATCCTCGAATCCCGACCGGGCCCCCCACAGCATGTCTTCATATTGCCAAAGGCCGCAACATCAGAAGCGCGCGTCGTCACCCTACCGCATCCTCGCAGTGGCCGCACATCCCGCTATCTATTCTGTCCCGAATCCGGAATCTACGAATTCACAAAGTTCTCTGCCCCCAAACATGCGCCTACAAGCTGGCTTATTGAACCCAGACCTGGTTCGGACGAGAACGTCCTGGACGGCGAAAAGGGACCTCCGCAGACAGAGGTGATCTCGAATGGCGCCATGTACGTCGCAACCAGGATCGACCCTCTGTTCTTGGTTCTGCCCGCGTTGGTCGACGTCAAGATCGACAAGAAATCAGATGAGAAGAAACGACTGTTCCTGTGTAGTGACGACCATTTTGACAAGCTTCCACAACAAGATTCACACTTTTCAGACATGTTGCGCTGTGATGCGATCAGGACTTTGATCGAGTCCAGAATGGAGGCCATCTGCGACACTGTGGACGCGGGAGATGAGAAGATGTTCCGACTCAGCGAGAAGAAGCTTCTCGCCACAATCATAGAGAAGGCGAAACAGATGGGCGAAGGTGGCCTACCGCCCTCAATGGAGGAGAAATTTGTCACAAAGGCTTTGGAGGCACCGGTCTTGTTGTCAAGAAACGTCGCAATGCCCTCTCAGCCCCAGTCCAAAGCCGAAGACGCCGCTGATGCTGGGAATTCTACTCCTGGTACAGAGACAAGAACTCCGCTAACCACGCCCGCCACTATGTCGGATTCCTCGCTCGAGTTACATGCATCTATAGCCCCGACCTCATTTGTCGAAGAAGCGGATGGTGTCGATATTGCGTCGGCTGCACTTCAGGCAAGCCCAGACGTGATTGTACTACAGAGGCTTCGGGTGGCTTTTGATTTTCTATGTTCTCGATATATTCCATCAGCTGCGGCGGAGCTGCTGCGGACACAGCTGACGCAGGTAGAAGAAAGCTCAGTCGACTTTGCACCACTGGAAAAGTACATGGCCAGTTTGACTGAACGACGGGCCGAAGCAGTCGCCGCCAGCTCGGTAGCGAATTATTCAAGTAAGAGGCCGCGCGATGAGGAACAAGACGAGCTTCGGCAGGAAAAGAAGCGGAAACTCGAGGAGGAAAAGAAACGCAAGGCTAATCAGAGTCGAGGCGTGAGGGACTTGAAGAAGGTAAATACGAGCGGAATGATGAGGCTGAGTCACTTCTTCAAGGCTAAATAAACCATCATTTCCACTCCTCATATTCATATCGGGTATCTTTTTAAAGCCAAAAACCATGCGAACCGTGATTGAAAGGAATGTGACAACATTGAAACATGTCATCATAGCACGCAAACGACGCCAAGACTATGCGAATCGTGAAAGGAGTTATGACTGCGACAGCATAGACATGTCACCGTGTAGCACGCGAACGACTTCGCGTGCGTGTTGTCCCGAAGCCCCTTCCTATGCCCGAAGTGCCACGACTCCTCGAAGAGCTCGTTGTTCGAACATCGGGTAGACGGCTAACCGCGGTAGTGCTCCTTGTGGCAACTCGTCCCCGAGTCGTTCTCAATCCTCTCGTACCACGCAGACCTCTAGTTGATGGAGGTGCCAGCCTTCTAGTTGTCTCCTCCTCCTCACGCCGCCTGCGCAGCTCCTCACGCCGCCGTTCCTCCTCGGCAGCTTTGCGCTCAGCGGCTCGCTGCTTTTCTAGTGCCTCGGCTTCCTGTTCTGCCAGATCCTCCGAGAGGCCTTTCCAGCTGGGATTTAGAATAAGTCGTTGGTTGTGCTCAGTTTGCGAAAGGATTCTCGTCCACGTGTTCAATAGACTGGATGCATTGGCGACAGTTTGGGCGACGACCTGGGGGGTCACGATCCGATCAGTATGAGGCATTTTCTTATTGAAAAAAAAAAATGCAGTGAAAAGCGCTTGACTATGGTACCTGAATGTTCCCTCCAGTGCGATTGAGTGTGTCGAGCAGACCTTCGATAGATTCATTCACGGACCTCACGCCTTCCAGCTCCCTTCGTAAAGCATCGTCTCTATTTTCGGATTCTGGTTGACCGGCGTCGTCTGTTGGATTTTTGGGAGTCTTTGGGCTCTTTGGCGTTTTCGGGCGGGCAAACGGAGCATCATGAGATGGCGATGCCCAAATATCGGATTCGGTATATTCGGTATCGTCTGCCATGTTGAAAAGACGAGTAAATGTGCAGGCTCGTCAGAACAACTTCAATGTCCGATGGCCGTGGCCCGTATCAATGACACAAGTATATGTAGCTTGAAAAATGGGGAGAGACGTTGATGGAGGGGTCGCAATGGAATGGCGCGGGGATGGCTCTGTTCATCAACTGACAAACGACTCAACGAGGCATCAAAATATGTACATATATGTACGTACATCCATAAATGTAGGTACATATGTAGTTGATCCCCCACGGGCCACGATTGCTGCAGCGCTTGCATGGGTTGCAGGAGCGGATTCTCCGGTCGCCCAAACCGAGTCCTGGCCAAGCGGGCTTTGAGCTTGTTCTTTGACCTCTGATTGGCCATCCAAAGCGCGAAACAGACGCGTTGGCGTGTTTTGCATAAAAAGCATGCGACGCGACAAGCGGCTCAATTGAATGGGGCACTTCACAGTGCACAAGAAAACAAAGGGGCGTGCAGCCACAGTGCTAATAAGTCTCGTCACCGTGGGCCATGGAAAGCAGGGGGCTGGTACCCGCAGCCGCCCACGCAGCTGCGCAGCTGTTCATGTCGCAGCGCCCAGCCCCCTCCTTACCCCCCCAATGCAGAGACTGCGCGCCCATCAAAGGTCATGAAGTCCGCACCCCTTCTCCTCCCAAGCTCCTGATATTGCTTCCTTACATACGCTCCGAAGAACAGCATCGCGCACATCGTCCTTGCACCTTTGCATCGCCTTACTCGCCCTAAATCGACTTTGCTATCGCATCTGCATCTTTGTCCAGTATCAATCCTCAACTCTTTGCCACAATACGTCACCGCTCGCGCTCGTGCGATTTCTCCCAATCTCGGACCGATCGCTTCGCCCGAATTCCAGCTTCGTCGGTCCCGACAATCGCCACTTTCTTGCAAACAGGTGCGCGAGGAGATCAAGATTCGATTCACATTGGCGCGAAAAGGTCTGCTGTAGGTCTGAACGATCAGACGCGCCCATCAATCCGCGCAACTATGGCTTCCGCCAGTGAATCTGCGGGCGCCAGAACGCCGCCACCTACCGACAGCCTTCGAACGCCGCCGGCACCTCGCCTCGGGTATCACGACAACTGGGAACCTTTTTCACCACGCAAATCTGCTAGAATATTATCACAGCGTGCTGCCGCCGATAGAACTCCGTCACCTGGCGCCTCGACCCGTCAGCAAATGACTTCTCCGCGCACCGCCAAAAAGGCCATCGGTCCCACCAGCAACCAGTCCGTGACTTCACCAGTGGCTTCTCCTCAGAAAAGACCACAGCCTGTTCAAGACCGCCGACGTCAAGCTTCGGGGTCCTTGACTGCTGAAGGCACCGCCAACGCGGCGAACGCGCTGGGACTGAGTGCTGATAAAGACCTGCACGCGTCTGCCAGTGCTTCAATTTCCCATGCCGCCGGCATGTTGCCAACGCCGTCCAAGACGCCCCGAAAGCCGCCTAATCAGAAGACTGCAACATCTATCCAGTCGTTTGCGCGCAATCTCTTCTCGTCCGAGCAACAGCCCATGCCATCGCCTCAGAAGAAGCGATCCAAGAAGTCTTCTGGAGTCACATTGGAGAGCTTCACCGCTGAGGGGGAGGAGGTAGAGCCTATCTCCATCTTCACGGACGCACAAGATCGCATTCCGGCACTTGATGCAAGCGAAGAAAATCCTTTCTACGGAAATCCGGCCACTGAATCAAATCAAGGGCAGAGCAAGAGGGGACTGGTTCACATTCCTGGAGAAGGCCCACAATCGATCGAAGAGGCTTTCCGTCGTGACGATGGCATGGTATATGTCTTGTAAGCATCCGCAATCTCTGATTCATAAGCGAAATCGGTTTTTTTTTTTTCATGCATCTGATACTAACGATCTATCGCACAGCCGTGGCAAGAAATTCTTCCGCAAGTTTGCCGAGCAGGACCAGAATGAAGGCCAAGTCGACTCCGCAGGTGAAGGTGAGGGCTCTCGAGTTTCTCGACCGTCGACTCGCACCTCTCTTCAACCACGACGCCTGTTCCCCACCGCAAAGATATCGAAGGAAGACGAAGAGGCCTTGACTGATGTCGAGGACGTGAATGCTGCTGAAGACGCGCCACAGACACCAAGGAAGCCTCAGTCAATATTGGCTGAGACGCCCGAGGTACCCATATTCGCACCTGTGTCCCCTCCTGAGACGAGGCGCATAACTCGCTCTGCGAACAAATTGTCTGATACACCGGTGAAGGCTACTGGTCGCAAGAGTCCGTTTGATTCTTGGCCTCGCACAAAGGAGCACAAGTCCCAGTCACCCGTGGTAAAGAGGCCAGGAGGGAGTCTTGCTTCCGCGGATTCAAAGCGAGCGCGGCCTTGATGGGCTCGTACTTGGGCAGGCGAGCGAGAGAGCTTTGTTCGGTTCTTTTTACACTTTTCCACTATCTTATGTCTTTGTTGTATTTGATTTGGAGAGCCTCTAGCAATTACTATTCTTGTCTCTTTTTCGGTATGGGTGATTGAAAATGGGAGTTAACCAGTCAGATTCGCAGTTCTGAACCTTTGGACTTTGGACACGGTTTTTTTTTTGCTCTTATTCTCTTCTCAAGCACAAGCCGCGGTGGGATGCGGGTATTTTTTGTTTCGCTTCTGATGTTTGTTTTACTCTCGTTTGGGGAAGGCGTTCACAGGCGGATGAGAGCGAGTATGTCACCAGATTGCTGATGGATGGACGAAACAAGGTATCATCACACTAGATGTATTGATTTATAGTTTGGCATTAGGCCTTAGGGTTTTTTTTTAAACTTGAATTGAGTCAAATCAAGCAATGTTTCAGAAGGCTGTTTTGAGATTTCGAGGACGAGGGTTCTGCGGTTAGGTGGTGCGCACTTAATCAGGTGCTCAAGTCGACTCCTCCCATTCACGAGATTCATGGAAACTCTTTCTTTGTCAGTATCAAGTGTCTTCTTTAAATAGACACCCTGAAATACACTCGTCAAGGTCGCGATATTGGGACATGTCGGACATCGTATTACTTACGATGCGGTGCCTCTGACGGGGTTCCAGCAACTTCCGGGAGCAAGGTACGTATGTAGGTAGTACAAGACTGTACAGCCCCCGCCTTCTTCCTCAAGCTTTGGAATTGATTCTACGCGCATCGCTCACATTAAGCAACCGGGCAAGACCGTACAAGAAATTGGTAGAAGGACTTCGCTTATTACCGTACAGGCGAAGCTTGCTATGCTCCGCGCAAAGTTTTGGCCATCCGTCGGCTCGGCAGGTGTAAGGTCTACGAACCAAGCTTTTGAGTATCTATGGAGGAAGAATAGAAAACTGTCTCTATATCCTGCTTCTATGCCTCAATCGGAAGCTTGGTTCGTGTGCAGATTCCGACTTTTTCAGCTCTTTCTCACTTTATGCGTCAAGCACAGTTGGTAACCTCCAATAACATATGGACGGAGTACTGAACATTGGAAGAAAACAAAACAGGGTGGATCTTATAAGCTTTGTCTCAGGTCTGGCAAATGTCATCCGCCAGGTAGGTACCTATGTAGGTAGGTACTCTGTAAACAGACCTCTTGTCTTCTAAGCTAGGTACGACTCTACAATTGTCAAGAAAAGAGTAGATAAACAAGGAGGCACGAGTCACGAGTCACGAATCAACTTCGGAAAATAGCAGGATGATCACATCAGCTCGGAAGAGTATGGTTTGAGCAATCCGACTCGATGGAATGCCTAAATGCGGTCACATTTTCGCGGCCGGCCGAAAATGTAAAGAAGACGGGAAAACTGGAGTTTACGACCGTCGACAAGTCGAATTAGGTACATTACCAGGTACGGAGTACCTATGTATGTAATGTATGTAGGTACCTACATACATACTAGGTACAAGCAGAACTTACCTTAGCCAAGTGCATCGAACGAGCCACCCCCCCGCCTTGCCACCCTGCAGCTTTTGACTCCGACAGCACCAGCCAGTTCTCCCGCATCATCGAGTTTGTTGGGCCAGCAAGAAGAAGCTTGTCTGTCTGGAAATATGCACATCTTGGTCACCAACGACGATGGGCCACCATCGCCTCACTCCTCGCCCTACATCCATTGTCTCGTGAAGCACCTCCGCGACGCCGGACATGTCGTCTCCGTCTGCGTGCCTCACACCCAACGATCATGGATTGGCAAAGCGCACATGATTGGGCAAACCCTCAAGCCGCTGTACTTCACGCCCTCGGCCAACGTTCACGGTCCCGACACCGAAGGCTCGACACATCATCTTCCGACGACGACGCCAGCGCTTCTCGATGACGAATGGGTCCTGATTGACGGTACACCAGCGTCTTGCGTGCAGATCGGATTATACCACTATTTCCAACACAAGGGGCCCATTGACCTCGTCGTCAGTGGCCCCAACTACGGACGCAACACCACGTCTGTCTTTGCGCTAAGCTCAGGAACTCTAGGTGCGGCGCTGGAAGCGGCTGTCTGTCGGAGAAAGTCCATTGCCCTCAGCTTTGCCTTCTTCACGAGACAGCATGATCCTGTTATCATCGAAGCGGCTTGTCGTCACAGCGTGCGCGTTCTCGAGGCGCTGTACAAGCAGTGGCCCACGGATGGCAGCGCTGACTTGTACAGCGTCAATGTCCCGCTCGTGGAGGGCGTGGAGGACCACAAGACTCTCTGGTCTGACATGCTGCAGAACTACTGGAAAGAAGGGAGCTGCTTTGAGGAAGTAGACGGCGGTGCGGCCGATGTGGATGAGGAAGAGGAGCGGATTCGCGCGGGCGAGGCGGGCAGCGCAGCAAAACCGAGTAAGGATGGCAGGCATAAGCTGTTCAAGTGGGCGCCGAGGATGGTCGATGTGTACGAGAGCGTTGAGCTGTCGGGGCCTGAAATGGATGGACGTATTGTGCGGGATGGAAATACTTGGTACGAGACTTCATACACTCCTCTTCCAATTCTTCTTTCAATTCTCCCATCTGGATCTTGTTGTTCTTTCTCACTCCATCTTTACACCACCCTGAGTTTCTATTATCTCTCTCTTCTATATGGGATGACCGAACTCGTGTTTTCTGTTTGCTAACTCGCTTTCGCTGTCAGCATCACTCCTCTTAAGGCCAATTTTGCGGTTTCTCACGCTGACCGTGCTGGCAAAGAATTTGCGCTGTAAGTCAATAATTAATTCGTTGAGAAGTCTTCGTATGCTGTTGCGTATGCTGTTGAAACTATGGTCTTTCTTTTTTTCTTGCTGGCCGTGCTTTGCAGAGTGTGAATTCCAGTGTATATATTGGAGAATCAGATGCGCATGCGCAGGAGGCCAAGGTTTTGAACCTCGCACTTGGCGCTGCCTCCCTGTATCTTCTGGAGTCTATACCTCCTGGAGTCTATAGAATGTTAAAGAGTCGTCTTCTTACCGGTGGTGCCATAATTCTAGTCCTCCGCTCGTGTCGCCCTCAGCAGGATCAGCATCAACTCAAGGTCAAGCCGCTCAAGAGGAACAACAAGCACTCAGCAGCCCTATTTTCCAAGCCGTTGTGGCCTACGATGATCCATACGTCCAACCTCTCATAGTCTCTGCGCTAAATGCCGTGTTTCCACGGCATGTCGTGAACCTCACTACAGACCTGTCGTCGTCCGGAGCCCCCCTCTCCGTCTCCAAGCTACTCTCTTCCCCGGACGCCAAAGTCTTACAGATTACGCCATACGAGTCCATCGACTTTGAGTATGCAGCGACGCATCCGGCAACGTGCCTCATCAACAGCTACATGATTCGCAAAGCTCTCATACGGAAACACTACCTCTCCACGACCGTCGACCACTGGGTTGCCAAGAACCCAGCCTCCCCCTTGAAGACGCATGTAAAGCGCAGCGAATCATTCGAAGTCGACTACGCCGAGTTTCTAGACGATGCCCTCGTCGAAGCATTCGACCTCCGAGAGAGCCTCGACCGTAACGCCGAGCTAAGTGAAGAGAAAGCCTTCCAAAGGCAGTGGTGGATCCTGAAGCCCGGCATGAGTGATCGCGGACAAGGCATTCGCCTATTCAGCACCATGGAGGAACTTCAAGACATTTTCGATGGCTGGGAAGCCGACCAGCCCGACAGCGACGACGAAGAAGAAGACGACGCGGTCGATTACGAGCGAGACGACCAGCCGCAAACCACTTCCCAATCTTCTGGAGACGACTACATCACCACCTCCCACCTCCGCCACTTTGTCGCCCAGCCCTACATCCACCCCCCTCTGCTTCTCGCCGACAAGCGCAAGTTCCATATCCGCACTTATGTACTCTGCACGGGCAGCCTCACCGTCCACGTCTACAGGCATATGCTGGCTCTCTTCGCCGCGAAGCCCTATTCCGCGCCGTGGGAAAATGCCCACGACCCGGAGTCGTTCCTCACGAATACTTGTCTGCAGGAATCTCCGCATGAGGATTCGGTGCGGCGCTTCTGGAGTCTCCCGCTCCCGCAGGACCAGCTATGCCGCGTCTTTGACCAGATATGTAGGGTTACGGGGGAGGTGTTCGAGGCTGCGGCGCGCGCTATGCCTGTGCATTTTCAGACGCTGCCGAACGCGTTGGAGGTGTTTGGGCTGGATTTTATGGTGGATGCTAGTGGGGAGACGTGGCTGTTGGAGGTTAATGCGTTTCCTGACTTTAAGCAGACGGGAGGTGGGTTGAGTGATGTGGTGGAAGGGTTCTGGAGGGGAGTGATGAGGGAGGGTGTGGCGAAGTTCTTTGATGTGTGTGTTGGAGATGCTGGGAAGGAGGGCGAGGAGGGAGATATGGTTGTTGTAAGGGAGGTTGATCTGGGGAGGCGGTGAGCGTCGAGCGGGATGAAGTTTGGTTTGTTGGTTGGAGAATGGTGTTTTCTCTCTTGGTCTGTCTGTTCATGTAGAATCAGATGCTGGGGTTTGTTCTTGTACATTTTTCTATGTATGTAGAACATACAAACATGACAACATGGGTGAAACATGTACGATATGTATGTATCATTACAACCTGAGCGTACTGACACGGTTTTCCTGTGTCCATACAAAAAACACGAGTTCTCTAATTCTCGACGTACCTCTCTATCTCGATTGCAAGCACCAGCATACCTGGGTAAATCAAAGCACAGCACATGAACAATTGCTCTGACACTTTTTCACCGGCAGTACAAGACTTGCCATGACACGTGCATGAAAGACCCAGAAAGAGGCATCGGACACTAGAAACTACCTACCTAGGTACCTACCTACCTAGTACCTAGGTACATATATGTATGTGTATCCTCCACGACGTGCACGGACTGCCGCACACAGCACAAAGAGGGCGCCAGCCACCACAACTTAGAGGCTAGAACTTATTACACAGCCTCCTCGACTGCTCGTGGGGATGCAAAGTTCAAGTACCTCTAGGCTCTAGGGAAGATGCGGTCGTTCCGATGGCTTTTTCGCCACGGGAAGCAACGCAACATCTATACCTGACGTAGTTACCTCACCAGACATGGATGGGCGTTGCCATCTTGACGATACCTACTGTACTCCGTACTATTAACTAACCTATGCAATTACTAATGAGGTCTCGACTCTCAGCATCATCGTTATTTCCTATCATTTCTTTTCGTCATTTCGTTTTATTTCTTATTTTTTTTTGGGTTTGCTCCTACCGAGCCCCCCTTGCACGCGGCCTCGGCTGGGCAGCCTGGGCTGGTGACAGGTGTACCGTGTACCTAGGTATGTATGTATGTACATTGTACATATGTATATAGTTTGGATCGGGTCGCGTGGCGCGTGGAAACAAACCCTCCTTGGACGGGGGCTCCGCGGAATCTTGCCCCTTGTCCAAATTACATATGTACATAGGTATGGTCCTAAAAGATCATTCCCTTTTCATCCCCGGGACCTCGGTATGTACCTAATGTATTACAGTACGTAATCAGCCCCCCAATCCGCTCTGTAGACTGCGAGGCTGGGGAAACGATAGAATAGAAAGTCAGAAGTCTTGTCTCTTTTGCATTGCCGAGACGCGAGATGGCTTGTGGAAAGGAGGGCGCGTCGATGCATTTCGTTATTAGCTTCTATGTAGTAGGTACCTGTTACATGCATTAGGTAGTGGGATTGGCCCAGGGGTCCTATTGCGCATGGAGAAGGAACCTGGCTCTCCACGCAATGTCATGCATAGAGTGATTAGAGTGATTGGAGTGAGGGAGTTGGACGAGCTGCCCAG
Source organism: Claviceps sp. LM84 group G4 (assembly GCA_018360345.1). NCBI lineage: Eukaryota > Fungi > Ascomycota > Sordariomycetes > Hypocreales > Clavicipitaceae > Claviceps > Claviceps sp. LM84 group G4. The sequence continues at coordinate 6,654 of SRQH01000243.1, read as the reverse complement.
CGATTGTACCAGGAGTCCAGGACAAGTCACGAGCCGGAGTTGGCATTGCGGCTTGGCGGAACTTGGGGGTCTGGCTCAACTTCTCAAGAGGATTGTTAAGGTGTGCCAGGGGTTGGCTACGTTGGCAAGCCGGTCATGGGATTGAGTCTTGAGTCTTGACTACATACCTACATAGGTACCTATGATAGAGTCTTGGACTCTTGATAGTTTCTTGTCCATCTCGTCTTGCATAGAGCCCAGAGTATTCCGTACCGGGCGAGTCGAGACAGGGCCAGTGGGAATGGTGCTTGACATGGTCGCCGATGCAGACGTGTGGCATCATCATGATATGAAGTGGACCGTCGGCACATGCGGCCCGCGGGATGAAGTTCGCAAGCAAGGCGAGAACTTAGAAGTTAGAACAGATTTGTCAAAGAGCCGGAGAAACAGGCAATGGTGTGGCAATGGTGTGGCATTGGGCACTCCGCGGTGGCGCAGCTCTTCACCATTGCGGACCATTGCGTGCGTGCATACTCCGTATCGCCACGCAAGAGGCCGCCAAAGTTCAAACTTGAATGTAGGCTGTAGCCCGTCTCATTACTCCGTATGTATCTAGCCTCTAGTGCCTGCAGACCGCAAGATATCGAGGCATCTTGAACAGTGGAGCTGGGTGTTACAGGAGCACAACTTCACAAGTGACAATTTGCATAGGACTCAGGAGGTATGTGCAGGGCAAACAGGACCAAGCAGATATTGACTCACAAAGTCTAACGCGCCCTCCCGAGAGTGACTCGCGAGCCAAAAGCGCTTGGACAGTTCGATACTTCGACTGCCGACGAGGAACCAAAGCATAACAAGCCACCCCCCATTGAATTGCGGCTTAGACTCACGAGTCACAATCGGCTGGGCAAAGGCGTGGCGTCTCCTCCAGCCACTTACCTATTCAGTAGTATGAGTCCAGAGAAGGTGTAGAGTGGCGAGTGTGCAGAAAGTCAGTTGTAGAGTACCTAGGTAGATGGGAGCGAATGTCGCGTAGGTAGTCAAATGATGAAGCGTAGCTATCATGTAGTGAATGCAGATCAGTGTATATATCAGATTTGAGTCTGTAAATTACATGTACGTATCATACGGACTCACGGAGTACATATGTACAATGTACATACATACATACATACATACATGATACATACTCCGTACTCCGTACATGCGTTGCAACTTGCAAGGCTGTGATCCGATCTGGCAAGCGCCTTCCACTGTCCAGCCCTGGGCCAGTGGCAGGCTGGCAGCCCATGATCCATCAATGATCAGACCCAAGGAGCTAGAGGACCCAAGAACAAGATTCCTTGCTGGTTCCACCGCGGCCCCCCTCAGCCGGGGCCCAGAGTAGGTACCTATCATTTTGTTTTTGCACTGCCTCATCAACCTTTCGCCTAATGCGGTACGGTACAATAGGTCTGCGGCTCTGTCAACCTCACATTGCTCTCTGTGGTGCCACCAGTCACTCTGCCAGCCGTTGCTCCTCGCTAGAGCGTACACTCCTTCGACCCGGCTTTGATTTCCTGCTTTCTTGTTTGTTGCTTGTCAATTATCATGTGCATCCTGCCGTAAACACTGCTGATAGCCCAACCTGTCTTCCGCCACCCGTTCCTTTCGCTCCTCAAGGACCCGTGGTTTTGCGGCCCCTACGACATCTTGCAAACCGTATAAACATATTCATGCCGCTGCCTGTCGTATCGAATCTCGCCATCTACGAGACTACGACTCACGATTTCGAAAGCCCACAGCTTTCTCTGAAACCCATCACCGCCATCTGACGTACCGCACGATCGCCCGCACATAATCGCCCTCTTTCGCTGTCGCCACTTTTCTACCCGCCTGCTGCCTCCCTCGAGGCAGCTGTGTGTTTACAAGGATGCCTGATGGCGACGAGATGGAACATGCTCCATCTAGTCAAGCTGGAGGCCGAAGGCGAGCGTATGTGCCTTCAAACTATTCTTCCATAGTTGCAAACATGGCACGAGTCTGCTCTGATGGCTGATGTTTTTTTTTCGTATTCCTACATAACAGACCTGCCATCAACATCGACACTACCCTCGTAGGTTCGAGCAATGACTCTCGCGAGTCACAGCAACCGCAGCAGGCCGCGACGTCGCCTACTACGTCGCCCAATAGATTCAACGATGACGCTGTTAGCCCGACTACCCTTGTTGACCAGCCTCCCTTTGGCTTCAGTAGTCATCCTCGATCAGAACTCCCCGCAGATTCTTCCTTCGATAGCCGCGAAGGCAGGCCTACGAGCCCGCACAACGTCTCAACTCCCATCTTAACGCGGTCGAATGATCCAGGCATGGCTTTCTTATCTGTGCCCAACAAGACGCGGGAAAGACAGCCCTCTCTCGACTCAATCGAAGGTGCACGATCGGTCACATCCCATGGAGAAACTACAGTAGTTGCTTCAAGCTACACAGACAACTTCAAGGCCGGCGGCAACGAAAAGGTCATGAAAGACGAAAAAGCCTTGGCTCCCGATACTGGAACTGAAGACGACTTTCAGGTGGAAAATAACCCCTTCGCGTTCACGCCCGGACAGCTAAACAAGATGTTCAACCCCAAAAGCCTGCCCGCCTTCTTTGCTTTGGGAGGCTTGCGAGGCCTTGAAAAAGGTCTGCGGTCGAATCGCAAGACAGGCTTGAGCCAAGATGAGACCCAACTGGATGGACAAGTCTCGTTTGCAGAGGCAACAGCAGAGAAACAAAAAAATGAGTCTGCCGACGGTGGTGCAATGAACAAGACGCAGTCACACCAGGCTCCAGGGGGCGACGCCTTTGCCGATCGCTATCGGGTTTTCCGCGACAATCGTTTGCCGGTGAAGAAGGGAAAGAGCCTACTTCAACTCATGTGGATTACATACAACGACAAGGTGCTGATTTTGTTGTCCATTGCTGCTGTCATCAGTCTTGCTGTTGGACTTTACCAAACGTTTGGCACAGAGCACGCTGCTGGCGAGCCCAAAGTCGAATGGGTTGAAGGAGTCGCCATTATCGCTGCCATCGCAATTGTCGTCATTGTCGGATCTCTGAATGACTACTCTAAAGAGCGTCAGTTTGCCAAGCTCAACAAGAAGAAGCAAGATCGAAATGTCAAAGTCGTTCGCTCCGGCAAGACGATGGAGCTTTCCGTCTTTGACATTCTGGTCGGTGACGTTGTTCACCTCGAGCCCGGCGACTTGGTTCCGGTAGATGGTGTCCTGATAGACGGCTTCAACCTCAAGTGTGATGAATCACAGACCACGGGCGAGTCCGATATTATCCGGAAACGACCCTCGGACGAAGTCTATGCCGCCATTGAAAACCATGAGAGTCTGAAGAAAATGGATCCTTTTATCCAGTCCGGCGCGCGCATCATGGAGGGTGTTGGCACGTACATGGCCACGTCGACGGGTATTTTCTCGTCATACGGCAAAACGCTCATGGCCCTCAACGAAGACCCGGAGATGACGCCACTGCAGGCAAAGCTCAACGTGATTGCCACCTACATTGCCAAATTGGGTGGCGCTGCCGGCCTTCTGCTATTCCTCGTTCTCTTCATTGAGTTCCTCGTGAAGCTTCCCAAGCTCCCTGCCTCGGTCACTCCTGCGCAAAAAGGACAAAGCTTCTTGGAAATATTCATCGTCGTTGTTACAATCATTGTCGTGGCTGTTCCGGAAGGACTGCCTCTTGCTGTCACGTTGGCTCTTGCTTTTGCCACCACTCGCATGCTCAGAGACGCCAATTTGGTTCGTCACCTCAAGGCTTGTGAGGTCATGGGAAATGCTACGACAATATGCTCCGATAAGACTGGTACCTTGACTCAGAACAAGATGCAAGTCGTGGCCGGAACCGTTGGCTTGGATCACCGTTTCGGCAACACCCGGCAAGGTTCACCACAATCTGATACGGAAGACAATGAAGGCTCGATTGATGACGTTCCCGAGATCTCGCCCGCCGAACTAGCCACGTCGCTCAGCACCCCCGTCAAAGACTTACTGCTCAAGTCCATCGCTCTCAACTCGACTGCCTTCGAAGGGGAGGTCGATGGCGAGAAGACCTTTATCGGGTCCAAGACGGAGTCTGCCCTCCTACTCTTCGCCAGAGCGCATCTGGCCATGGGTCCTGTGAGCGAAGAACGCGAAAATGTTACTAAGCTACAGCTGATTCCGTTTGACTCTGGCCGCAAATGCATGGGCATCGTCATTCAGCTTCCGCAGGGGGGTGCCAGACTTCTTGTCAAGGGTGCATCGGAAATTCTTCTCGCCAAGTGCACGCAGAAGCTAAATGACCCGTCCTTGGACGATGCCGTTGCACCTTTCGAAACTCGCGACCCTCAGACGATTAGCAGGCTCATTGAAACCTACGCTACTCGCTCGCTGCGCACTATCGGTATTTGCTACAAGGACTTCGAGGTGTGGCCACCCAGGACCGCTCGCCGAGGAGAGGGCGGCGGCAACGATGTCGAATTTGACGACGTTTTTCACGACATGGTCTTTATCGGCTTGGTGGGCATTCAGGATCCTCTCCGTGAGGGAGTGTTCGACTCTGTCAAGCTCTGCCAAAAGGCTGGCGTTGTTGTCCGTATGGTCACGGGAGACAATGTCCTGACAGCTCAGGCTATTGCCAAGGAATGCGGTATCCTCCAATCTGACAGTGTTGTCATGGAGGGGCCTCGTTTCCGCAATCTCAGCAAACGTGAACAAGAAAGGATCATCCCCAAGCTTCACGTGCTGGCGCGATCCAGTCCCGAAGATAAACGCATTCTGGTCAAGAGACTTAAGGACAAGGGCGAAACCGTGGCAGTGACGGGAGATGGCACCAACGACGCCCCAGCTTTGAAGATGGCTGATGTGGGATTCTCCATGGGTATTGCCGGCACCGAAGTTGCCAAGGAAGCTTCTGCCATTATTCTCATGGACGACAATTTTGCCAGCATTGTCAAGGCGCTCAAGTGGGGCCGCGCCGTCAACGATGCCGTCAAGAGGTTTCTGCAGTTCCAGCTCACCGTGAACATCACGGCCGTCGTCTTGACCTTTGTCACGGCTGTTTCCAGCGACAGCCAGAGCTCCGTATTGACGGCCGTCCAGCTACTCTGGGTGAATCTCATCATGGATACTCTTGCTGCCCTGGCCCTTGCTACCGATCCGCCGCAAGACAGCGTCTTGGATAGAAAGCCGGAGCCCAAAGGATCATCCATCATCTCTGTGACGATGTGGAAGATGATTCTCGGTCAGGCTCTTTACCAACTCGCCATCACGTTCCTCCTCTACTACGGAAGCCCCAAGGGTATTCTTCCTCTCCCCGGTCCCAACGATATTCCCGATCCCGGTCAGATCAATACATTGGTCTTCAACACGTTTGTGTGGATGCAGATCTTCAATCAGTGGAAGTAAGTCTTTTGCACACCCTAATACGTAGCTGTCGTGTAGTACAGATACTGACTTGACAATTCACAGCAATCGACGCCTGGATAACAAGTTCAACATCTTTGAGGGCCTCAGCAAGAATTGGTTCTTCATTGGCATCAGCGCACTCATGTGCGGTGGGCAGATTCTCATCATCTTCGTCGGCGGGGCTGCTTTCCAGATTGCCGATGCCCCTGCGGAGTCGGATAGGAACGGCACTTTGTGGGCTATAGCCCTTGTCCTCGGCTTCATCTCTATCCCCGTCGGCGTCATCATCCGCCTCATTCCCGACTGGATTATCCTGGCCATGGTGCCAGGCTTCATCAAGAACCGAAGCCACGGCGTGCCTGGGCTGACAGTCTCTGACGAGGAAATGAACATGTATCCCGAACCACTGGCCGATATCCGAGACGAGCTCAACTTCCTGCGCCGCATGAAGGGAGGCCGGCTGAATAACCTCAAGTTTGCGATTCAGCACCCTAAGGAGATCATCATGCAGCGCTCACGAAGCCCGTCCCACTCGCGGTCCAACTCTGTGCATGCGCCGCAGACGCCCACACGGGAGGATAGCTTCGGGTCACCGTGTGCGACGCCTGATTCGCGTGCCAGGTCTAGGTCTAACCGATCGCGATCCAACTCGGCTTTAGGCGCCCCAACCGTCATGGCGGGTATAGTAGCGGCTGGTATCGCAGCTGGATGGCAACCTCGGGGACGGCCGTCTGCCGAAGAGAGGGAAAGTCGTGAGGGAGGAGCCAGTGTGGATGATACGCGACGGGAGGTATTTGGGGAGAAGAAGCAGGATGAAAAGTCGAGAAAGTCGGGGGAAAGGTGATGTGCGGAAGTAGCAAGCATTTGGGGTAGCGATTTGGATGGCCTGTCGTATTTTTCGGCTTCTTTGATATTTTTCTGTTTTTCTTCTGTTTCTTTTTTTTCCTTTCCCCCTTTCGTTTCTCCTCGTAGGGACTTTTCTTCTGCGCGTCCCTGCCTTTCTTTGACGGCACCCTTCTTCTTTCGTTTCTCTTGACTTTCATTTTTTATTTGGCGCCTATGATGTAGGAGAGCAGGAGGTGTTTTATTCCCATTCTACAAAAAAAAAGCAAATTGCTTTTTTGTTATTGTTTCACGATTGGCATTTTCTTCTTTTACTTCAATGAACGTTGTTTGCTTGTGGAGACGGCTTTCTCGGATAGGTTGGGTTTTCTCTTCACACTTATTAAGAAGGGGGGGGGGGGGGGAAAAAC